>JARHVA010003708.1:1020000-1127500 GCA_037957365.1 Torreya grandis
AGTAATATCCCTTATATTTAATCATAATATATGTCTTAGGATGCACTTTTTGTAGATTGACAGGTGGCATTAGGTTGAATGCTTTTTATTTTATGAGTAGTGATAGGTTAGACTATAGAATCTAATATAAGCTATGGGAGAATAATGAGTGTATGATGGTATCTATCACTTGAATAATATATAGGTGTAACAAATGGTTATGAGTATGCATGTTGGTATCTAGATACTAGTTCTATAATACTACAAAATGAATTATGGAAAGAGATTAAGTGTATGATGGATCTTATTATTTATTTAGATGGTACCTTAGATTAGCATATTAAAATAACAAACTATTTATAAAACTAAAAATTAAAACATAAAATGAGCTACAAATGCATCCATATTGAACATATGGATAGAAAAGGAGAGCTGATTTTTAACTTATTAAATCAAAAATTAGAAATAAAGAATCAAGAAACCATATATCAATATCTAGGGTTTTTTGGATGTAAGTTTGGGTTCACCAAATGTTTAACTCTAATATATAAATAAAGTGTTAATATAGGGTTAAATGGGTAGATATAGCCTATGGCATAAGGATGGTAAACTATCTATAGAGTAGGTTAATTGTTTACAAAACTCAGATAGAAAATACACTAAATTTATTATATGTTATATATTATAATGATAATATCTATAATATTATCATTATAATATGCTAGATATTATAATGACAATGAACATAAGATAATTAATTGGTTTTAATGATAATACAAATCCATATCTAGAATAGGTATAAAGTGGAATTGATCTAGATTTTGTAACAATTATTTGATTCTATAAATTTGACCTCTATAGATGCAGACACTTGGATTAACCTAGGATAGTTGCATCAACATTGCTATCTTACTACAATGTAGGTGTCTAATATGAAATAACTATTAAAATAAGATACAACCACCTAGATTCTTATATTTTTTGTTTTTCCTTTTATTTGGTGCATTTAGATATAGGTCATAGACTATTATTCCTTGTCAAATATTAAAACCCTAGTTCTTCATCTTCATAGTGGTTATGGGAAAAATAGGTTAGTGGGCACATGGTGCTGAGATACCCCAAAGATCCCCCTATAAATAATCACTAATTACATAGACAATAATTTTAAGAGGGCCTTAGACTTATGTCTTTCTCCCCTATGTGATGGCTTATGTGTGAATCATGGAATATGTGATAAGTAAGTACAACAATGGCCTAGCTTATAACATAGAAAATATAGATCTTGGGTTGCTCATTTATTAATTAAAATAGATATATATATGTTTTACGTATGAATCATATGTAATTGAGAGATAAAATGAAATCTTTTCTTACTTTAGCGCTTGATAGAATACTTTTGTTAAGTTGTCTTGAGATTTACTAGGTGTTTCTAGGTGTTTTTCTAGGTGAGAAATGAATTAGGGTTGATATTATATTTATAAAAATCCATTTAAAGAATATATTACGTTAAATTAATTAGGATAAACATAATAATATGTTTCTTTTGTAAATTGGATTAATTTAGGGCATTGGACACTTGCATTAAAATAGGGCACTTGTGTCGACATAGGAGTCTAACTAAGACACAAGTGTCTGAGTAGTTAAAAAATAGGTGTATCTCTATAACTTGAAAGATTAAAGAGAAGTAGGTATATAACATGTTGGACATGATATAAGGTTAGGGTAATCAAAATTAAATTAGTCTAACTAATATATAAGTAATTAGGCACATAGAGATAGTGTATGCGAGCCTTTTAGTAGTGGAAAAGATCTAGAAGCTAAAGATATATCCATGATATGTATTTTCCAAATGTTCAAGACTAAGGTGATATATGATTAATAAACATTGTCTAAAATTATAAAGTAATATGTGCCAAAAATATGAAATATATAACCATGAAGACTTAGTATCTAAGTGAACCCATTGTGTATTCCCCATTTTGAGGTGATAAAAATAGTCATTGAATTAATCACCTCAAAAATAAATGATTTATACACATTATTTTATATATAAAATATATAATAAGTATAAATCATATATTAATATGTGGAGAATATGTCATCATAGTAAGATTAAAACATATGAGCATGTGTGCGGCATGCATCCTAAGGCATATAAGAGTCATGACAAGATAAATATATAAATGAAAAATATAATGAGTGGATAACATAGAAATGACTATCCATAAATTGAATAATAAATATGTGAAAGGTTAATGATATGTATCATGACACCACATACAAGAAGAGGAGTGTGTGATATGAATCATGACACAAAAAACTTAGTAGAAAATCCTATCTTTGTACACACATAGAAAATATATTCACACAAAAATATAATTTATATGATGAAAATAATAAAGTTCACACAATATCACTCAATATCATGTAGGGTAAGATCTACATATAATGTACATTCAAATATCACAAAAGGAAAATCCACACACTATGGCCAATCAAATGTCACACATGATTAGAGTCAAATAGATAAAAAATAGAAATTCATGCAATGTAATAAACAAGAAAGAATCATATCTTGTAACAAACAACATAATAAATAATGCATATCAAAATAAAGACTAATCTAAAAAATAATTTTATGTCATCATTACAAAAAAAAAATTAAATTATCCTATAATATAGAAATAGAAGTAGTATAAATTAGATAAATTCATGTATAATTAGTGTAAAGTATCTCAATATGATTAATAAAAATAAAAATATAGAACCTATATAAATTGTGAATATGCCTCCATTGTAGGAAAGTAGCCCTAAGTCTATGAATCTCACGTATTTATGTATCCATGTCACATATAACCTATATATCCTACATCTCACTAATGTATATCATAAAGTACATGTGCATACAAAAAAATGGAAATATATTCTACCATATATGATGAATAAAAAAAAATTTAAATAATAAAAGCATTTCATTCATAGGATAGGTTTTGATTTTTCATATATATATATATATATATATATATATATATATATATATATATATATATATATATATATATTTAATGTTTTATAATATGAGATGCTCATGTGTAACATTAACATAAGTGCATGATGTTCATAGGAGTATTCATGAGTTTCCCCTTAGGTGATTCCAAGTAATAAACCAATGTACCCAACATCTAAAAAATGTCCTAGCCAATTTTATTTGAACATGAATTTTTTTATTTATCTACATTTGTATTCTTTTGATTATCTTTTAAAACCAAATCACCAACTTCAAATTCTCAACATTATATTTTCTTTTAATATGATTTATTAATGTGATTTTTTTATATAATCTATTATTATGAAACTTCTATATGTATTTTAATCCAAAATTTATAATTCATATAATCACTTTTCTTGATATTCAACATCTTTATTGATACCTTTGACAGAAACATGTAAGGATGGTATTTCTTGATTCAAAGAAAAAAATGATTTTGTCTCGTAAACTAAATAATAATAAGTAGAGAAGAAAAAGTTATTTTGTCTCATAAACTAAATAATAATAATTAGACCCCATTGATGTATAAATACTCATGAAATAATTCCATAAGGAAATAACCGTTTGATTATGCTAATATTAACCATGCTTTATAACTTTTTTGCTTAATATTTTGGTAATTGTCACATTTTTTGCTATTTCTTTCCCATTACCTTGTGGATAATAATGAGTGAAAAATGTGTGAAAAAAATTGTATTTATAAGTTAAAAAATAATATTTGTATCATTTTTAAATGATGATCCATTATCTATTATAATATTTGATAGTATTCTAAACCTTGAAATAATATTTTTCATCAAGAACTTACATATATCCTTTCCAATGGTCTATTGTAAAGTTATCACTTCCATCCATTTTTAAAGTATTATGTAGTTTTAATAATACATTTATAACCATATAATTATTTTGTATTTATATTACGTATAAAATCAAATTAATAATGATAAAATGGACATGGTGATATTATATGTTTTAATTCTTGTGAATGCACATGATTACAAATACTATTTTGTTGTCACTTGTCACATAATTTTACATGATATTGAAAGTATTTTTCCATTCTATGTCAATATAAACCTATCCTTAATAACTTATAATAAAACATTTATGATAAAATATTCCCCACATTCGATATCATGTACTTTTTGTAGAGATAACTTAGTTTCTTCTCGGCTAATAAATCAGAGTAAATGTGTATCAAATGAGCATTTAAATAGATCTCATCCAATAATAGATAATAAGATACATCTCATTTCAATTTCTATTTTTAATTCTTGGTGAAATGGTTTAGGGTAGCTAATTTATTTAATCTACTACTAGTACTACAACTACAACTACCACTACCACTACCACTACCACTACCACTACTACTACTACTACTACTACTACTACTACTACTACTACTACTACTACTACTACTACTACTACTACTACTACTACCACTACCACTACTACCACTACCACTACCACCACCACCACTACCACTACCACTACCACTACCACTACCACTACCACTACCACTACCACCAGCACTACCAAGACGACTACTACTACTACTACTACTACTACTACTACTACTACTACTACTACTACTACTACTACTACTACTACTACTACTACTACTACTATTTCCTCTGTTAAGAGGGTTAAATGTGTCCCTCATCCATTATATATATATATATATATATATATATATATATATATGTATATATATATATATGTATATATATATATATATATATATATATACATATATATATATATATATATATATATACATATATATATATATACATATATATATATATATATATATATACATATATATATATATATATATATATATATACATATATATATATAGATATATATATATATAGATATATATATATATAGATATATATATATATACATATATATATATGTATATACATATATATATGTATATACATATATATATGTATATATATATATATATATATATATATGTATATATCTATATATATATATATGTATATATATATATATATATATATATATATATATATATACATATATACATATATATATATATATACATATATATATATATATATATACATATATATATATATATACATATATATATATACATACATATATATATACATATATATATATATACATATATATATATATATATACATATATATATATATATATATATATATATATATATATATATATATATATATATATATAATGTTTTATAATATGAGATGCTCATGTGTAACATTAACATAAGTGCATGATGTTCATAGGAGTATTCATGAGTTTCCCTTAGGTGATTCCAAGTAATAAACCAATGTACCCAACATCTAAAAAATGTCCTAGCCAATTTTATTTGAACATGAATTTGTTTATTTATCTACATTTGTATTCTTTTGATTACCTTTTAAAACCAAATCACCAACTTCAAATTCTCAACATTATATTTCCTTTTAATATGATTTATTAATGTGGTTTTTTATATATAATCTATTATTATGAAACTTCTATATGTATTTTCATCCAAAATTTATAACTCATATAATCACTTTTCTTGATATTCAACATCTTTATTGATACCTTTGATAGAAACACGTAAGGATGGTATTTCTTGATTCAAAGAAAAAAATGATTTTTTCTCATAAACTAAATAATAATAAGTAGAGAAGAAAAAGTTATTTTGTCTCATAAACTAAATAATAATAGTTAGACCCCATTGATGTATCAATACTCATGAAATAATTCCATATGGCAATAACCATTTGATTATGCTAATATTAACCATGCTTTATAACTTTTTTGCTTAATATTTTGGTAATTGTCGCATTTTTTGCTATTTCTTTCCCTTTAACTTGTGGATAATAATGAGTGAAAAAAGTGTGAAAAAAATTGTATTTATAAGTTAAAAAATAATATTTGTATTATTTTTAAATGATGATCCATTATCTAATATAATATTTGATAGTATTCTAAACCTTGAAATAATATTTTTCATCAAGAACTTACATATATCCTTTCCAATGGTCAATTGTAAAGTTATCACTTCCATCCATTTTTAAAGTATTATGTAGTTTTAATAATACATTTATAACCATATAATTATTTTTTATTTATATTACCTATAAAATAAAATTAATAATGATAAAATGGACATGGTGATATTATATGTTTTAATTCTTGTGAATGCACATGATTACAAATACTATTTTGTTGTCACTTGTCACATAATTTTACATGATATTGAAAGTATTTTTCCATTCTATGTCAATATAAACCCATCCTTAATAACTTATAATAAATTTTTTATGATACAATATTCCCCACATTCGATATCATGTACTTTTTGTAGAGATAACTTAGTTTCTTCTCGGCTAAGAAATCAGAGTAAATGTGTATCAAATAAGCATTTAAATAGATCTCGTCTAATAATAGATAATAAGATAGATCTCATTTCAATTTGTATTTTTAATTCTTGTCGAAATGGTTTAGGGTAGCTAATTTATTTAATCTAATACTACTACTACTACTACTACTACTACTACTACTACTACTACTACTACTACTACTACTACTACTACTACTACTACTACTACTACTACTACCACCACCACTACCACTACCACTACCACTACTACCACTACCACTACCACTACCACTACCACTACCACTACCACTACCACTAACACTACCACTACCACCAGCACTACCACCACCACCACCATGACTACTACTACTACTACTACTATTTGCTCTGTTAAGAGGGTTGAATGGGTCCCACATCTATTATATATATATATATATATATATATATATATATATTTAATGTTTTATAATATGAGATGCTCATGTGTAACATTAACATAAGTGCATGATGTTCATAGGAGTATTCATGAGTTTACCCTTAGGTGATTCCAAGTAATAAACAAATGTACCCAACATCTAAAAAATGTCCTAGCCAATTTTATTTGAACATGAATTTTTTTATTTATCTACATTTGTATTCTTTTGATTATCTTTTAAAACCAAATCACCAGCTTCAAATTCTCAACATTATATTTCCTTTTAATATGATTTATTAATGTGATTTTTTTTATATAATCCATTATTATGAAACTTCTATATGTATTTTAATCCAAAATTTATAATTCATATAATCACTTTTCTTGATATTCAACATCTTTATTGATACCTTTGACAGAAACACATAAGGATGGCATTTCTTGATTCAACGAAAAATTTTATTTTGTCTCATAAACTAAATAATAATAAGTAGAGAAGAAAAAGTTATTTTGTCTCATAAACTAAATAATAATAATTAGACCCCATTGATGTATCAATACTCATGAAATAATTCCATAAGGCAATAACCATTTGATTATGCTAATATTAACGATGCTTTATAACTTTTTTGCTTAATATTTTGGTAATTGTCGCATTTTTTGCTATTTCTTTCCCATTACCTTGTGGATAATAATGAGTGAAAAATGTGTGAAAAAGATTGTATTTATAAGTTAAAAAATAATATTTGTATTATTTTTAAATGATGATCCATTATCTATTATAATATTTGATAGTATTCTAAACCTTGAAATAATATTTTTCATCAAGAACTTACATATATCCTTTCCAATGGTCAATTGTAAAGTTATCACTTCCATCCATTTTTAAAGTATTATGTAGTTTTAATAATACATTTATAACCATATAATTATTTTTTATTTATTTTACCTATAAAATAAAATTAATAATGATAAAATGGACATGGTGATATTATATGTTTTAATTCTTGTGAATGCACATGATTACAAATACTATTTTGTTGTCACTTGTCACATAATTTTACATGATATTGAAAGTATTTTTCCATTCTATGTCAATATAAACCCATCCTTAATAACTTATAATAAATTTTTTATGATAAAATATTCCCCACATTCGATATCATGTACTTTTTGTAGAGATAACTTAGTTTTTTCTCGGCTAAGAAATCAGAGTAAATGTGTATCAAATGAGCATTTAAATAGATCTCGTCCAATAATAGATAATAAGATACATCTAATTTCAATTTGTATTTTTAATTCTTGGTGAAATGGTTTATGGTAGATAATTTATTTAATCTACTACTACTACTACTACTACTACTACTACTACTACTACTACTACTACTACTACTACTACTACTACTACTACTACCACTACCACGACCACTACCACTACCACTACCACCACCACCACTACCACTACCACTACCACTACCACTACCACTACCACTACCACTACCACTACCACTACCACTACCACTACCACTACCACTATCACTAACACTACCACTACCACCATCACTACCACCACTACTACTACAACTACTACCACTACTACTACTACTACTACTACTACTACTACTACTACTACTACTACTACTACCACTACCACGACCACTACCACTACCACTACCACCACCACCACTACCACTACCACTACCACTACCACTACCACTACCACTACCACTACCACTACCACTACCACTACCACTACCACTACCACTATCACTAACACTACCACTACCACCATCACTACCACCACTACTACTACAACTAATACCACTACTACTACTACTACTACTACTACTACTACTACTACTACTACTACTACTACTACTACTACTACTATTACTACTACTACTACTACTACTACTACTACTTGCTCTGTTAAGAGGGTTAAATGGGTCCCTCATCCATTTTATTAACATAAAAAACCAATAATTAAAAGAAGATAAAAAAGGACAAAGATGATCAAATGCTACTGAAACCAAACTAGGCTAGACAAGTCCAAGGAGAGATAAGACCAATAGTAAACAAATAATTGGTTGAAGCTAAAGCCAAATGCCAAAAAGGACTAAAATGTCACCATCACCATCAACCAAACACCAAGGGGGGTTGGTCTACCAAAACTTTAAACCTAAACACCACTATTTTAAACCATTGAATGCACCACTAATCTACCTATCTTAGTATATCCATCCCTGAATAGAGTTACGAGGTCCACCACTGATATATCACTATCACAATCCATATTTAGAGGAGACACCACCAACCCAATAACCATATAACCATGACCACATATTAAACCACATCCACCTCACCTACCCTAAGAATAATTGAATACCATGAAACTATATAAACTAAGGGAATGGTGAGAATCTTACATGTATTTAGGCATGGCACTAAAAATTACCTACCACTATGTGACTAACCATCCATTTGCTAAATCAAAGTTTGTGCCAGAAAAGGAGTAAAATCCAATGCCATCAAGACAAATAAACTCACAAGTATCCATGCCATTGAGAGAACACAAATTGACCTTCAAAGGGCCACTACATTGTCTAAAGATGCCATGTGAGCTTGGTGTACCTCAACATCCAAGAATGAGATGAAATGCCTCAAAAGTGGTGGATGGTAGAGTGATGAATATACCTTATCCATGAAGTATAAAAATATAATAAAACACTCCTATATATATCAAAAAATTTCAATGAGAACAATTTTCACACTCTTATTACTATATAATACTAGATATTATGGCACAAACTCTTCAAAACCCTCCACAACAGTGGCTAGACTGACTTGAAACCATGGTTTAACCACCCTTTACATAATAAAACAAACCACTAACTTATATTTAAAATCAATAAATTTTTTCCAATGAACATGGAATCATTTTATAATTTACCTTATCTTGGTAGGTATTTTTAAGATAAACCATACCAATCATGTCGTAGATTACCTCTAAAACAATCCCAATTTGAATAAGAAAAACTTTCTTCAGATATGAATTTATCACATAAAAATAAAAGGTCATCTCTCTATTCATATATATCTTAGAGGATGGGAATGTTTGGGGAACATTTAAGCATCTCATTAATGGTAGAAAAAATTAACTCACATCCCATGAGAAAATAGTCACATAAAAATTGTAATAAACTAGCACCAACACATTATACGATTAATTCCATTGAATTTAAGCAACATATAAATCCCTTACATGTGTCATTACCATGCATACCAATTTAATGACATGACATTGAAGTGAGGTGAGAGGAATTATATGGTAATAGGACCATACCAAGGGTAATTAAATGAGAGGATTTTAAATGATGACTCAAAATCAATATTAAGCCACACCTCCCATAAGTTATCAATAATAATTTCATCCTACTAATGTATAACCCTATTGGATAAAACATATTCCACCTCACTCTCCTCTCTATATTAATGTGAAAATTCTAATACTGATAAGGAATCCAAATCCTCCTAGCAACACTTGATAATGTTACTAAGGTTCCAAGTTTATGTTTTTTCTAATATTATTGATAATGACCATCAAGTCACCTTCAATGGCCAACTTCTCAATTCCATAATGAATTACCTATCTAATTTCTAGTGTGAGTGCCTAAGCTTTGACTTCAATAGTTAACCTGTTCATAATTTTTATGGATGCATCTCTAATCAAGGATCCAAAATAATCCCAAATAATTTAGATAGCCTTAATATCTCCTAGATTTATGTGGGTAGGTAGCCTCATAAAAAATCAACTTTAACATGCCTAAAGGGGGTGGTCAACAAAAAGAGCTAGTATCCCTATTGTAAAATTTATCCAAAATAAATGACCCATTAATAAGAGGTAATTTCAAAAAATCCATGAGTTACCCATTTATGAATCCTCAGCTATTAAATAACCCCTTTTGCATATATCATGTTGGGATCCAACTTCAGAGATGGCTACTTCTACCTTGTGAATGAAAAATTCCTTCTAGTTTTCTAATCCTTAAAATATGAATGAATTAAATTACTTCCACAATGTCTAGATGATAATATATAAGGGACCAACTAGAGGCACAAAAAGATATACTTATAATTTCCCACTATCCAAGAAGAAAATGTAGCCTATAAAAACTAAATCCAAGCCCATTTCTAGTCCAACATACCATAAATCCATGACCAAAATGACATAGTAAAGGGGCATGAAAACAAATGGTGGTTAGCATATTCCTTCTAAGATAAACACATAGGATAATGGGAGAGACCACACACACCAATTTTACCAAGTATATCAAATGTCAAGATTTTATCCCATAATTTTAGCCACGTAAATGCCCTTACCTTAGGGAGTATGATATTAATCCAATAGATAATTTTTTATTATTGAAATGAGGATTCCACTTGGACCACCTTTTTATAACCTAAACTGATCAAATATATCCCTAATTTAACACTTGTCCATTACATTACATCTTCATAATTATTAATGAAAACCTTATTTCTATCCAATAAACATTTTAAGTAAAACATATTGATTAATTAGGATATGAAGGTTGTCACACTCCTTCCACTTATATATTACCAGACTTAAGTCACCCCACGGTACCAAATAATCACAAAATTTAATCCCTCAAGTATTAAAGAGGATGATTCTTTCCTCATCAAGACCTAAAGTCTCCTAAAGAGGTTAGTACCCATGCGATGAGTTGTATCAAAATATGTAGATAAACCATTGTTGATCACCCAGGAAACATGATCCTTGATAATGAACCTACATTCAAGAATAAAATTCCATAAATGTGACCCAAAGGTCAGGTTTACCACCTTGATGATGTTAGAAGTGGATTCATCCCAAAATTATTTCAAATATAGAAGCTTGTTCCAGGTCACATTTAGTTTATAAATCATACCCTAAACCAACTTGGCCCCAAGAGCTAAATTTTTAATGTCAAGGCTTTTAACCCTGACACCACATTTCTCTCTAGGAAGACAAAATATTTCCCAAATAATTAGTAGAATTTTTTTTTCTCACTTAAATATTGGTAGATAAATTCCTTTATTATAAAATTAGTATTATTAATGAATTTTATAAGGGGATATATAATAGACATATCATAGATGGGGAGGGAACTGAGAACCAACTTGATCAAAGTGTTGTAGATGGCCAAGGATAACCATTATCCCTTACACATGGATAATAAAGAAGAAAATGAATTGATTATATTTTCCCACATTGATGATATTATATCTCCATAAAATAAAGTAACCCCCAAGTATTGAGTAAGAATATTACTAGCTTTAAACTCTAGAATACGTAGAATCTTTTATTGAGCTCAGTTATATTTATTCAAAAGAACCTCTAATTAAGATTTACAAATTTAATGAGAAAGATTAATAATATAAAAGGATACACTTATAATACCAAGCCTCACATTTTAACACTTCCTAAAAAGAGTGTTTTATCAGCAAACTATTGATGCATGAGATTCTATAATTATTTAGTGACCTAAATACCCCTAATCCTCCTAATAATAATATCACTATTTATGGCCCTATCCAATGCTTCCACCATGAGAATGAATAAGAAGGGTGATAGCGGATCACCTTATCTTAGGACCCACATGGGTTTAAAGAATCTAGTTGGCTATTCATTCACAAGAATTGAGAATTTAGAGTAAGAGATATAGCTAAACACCTAGTTTCACCATCACTTGTCAAAACCAAACTTCTCAAGGTTTTATGAAAGAACCAAAAATTGGCATGGTCATAAGCCTTGTTGATATCAATATTGAGAATCATGCCTTTCCTATGTTTAGTGTTACATCCTAATTCTCTCACTAAACTGATTTACCTAAGTATTTATGGATTAATAAGGTTGATTAAATTAATTGTTACTTCTTAACTAAATTATAAGTCATATGATATTATGGGATAGATGTATGTTACTTATATTTTATTAGTTTATTATTTTGATATGAAAAAATATGAATTTTGTACATAATGATTATGTTACATTTGTTGTTATAATATTTTTTTATATGTATCATGATGTACTTGACTAACTACCTTATTGTCATGAGATTAATATAAGAGAATGTATCCCTTAGAGCATGATAGATGGAACGCATCATCAGAGAGGGTAAAGTAGATGGATATAGTGAAGGATGAAAAAGGAATTATTAAGACCCCTACACACACCACATTAGATTAAAAAAATATTATATGCATTGTGTGTTTGGATTATTAGCTATTATAGTTTGCATGTTTTTAAAGTTACTACATAGTTATAGAATAAATATTGTATGTGATTGAGTTTTTTATGTAAACTCAATGCTTGAGGTTGCAATAATATTACATGTGGTTCCTTTACTTATGTTTGTATATTATTTTTGAGAGTAAATCAAATAAAATATATCTAGTTACTATTAAATTTATACAAGTATAATGTATTTAAAACAGATTATTGAGATTTTATCTTACTATTATTTATATTTGATAATATCAATATAATTTAAGTTATTAAAATAAATTAAGACATATATAACCTATATATACACTATTAATTGACTAAAACAATTATCTTGTTATTGGAATTAATTATATATTTATCTATCTTTTTTGTTAAAGAGATAATTACCTTTGTTTTATTTTATATTCAAGGAGATTAAACTATCCTAAAAATACTAACCTAAGAGTTAGTCCAATCTAAGCCTTGTCTTGGATTATCATGAATGAGACTATGTTAAAATTATAAGTATAGATATCATTATGTTAATGATTAAATGTAGACTTATGTATTGGATATACTCGGGGGCTTATAGCAAAGTGATCATGAAAAAATTGTTAAACAAAATAAATGTTTAATAATATTGGAGAAATTTTGAAAGAGAGAGAACTTAGGCATTATGGTATGTTTAATGGTAAGATAATTGTGGATTAGTAGAGTTTAAAGGGAGATTTGGATATTGTTCATGAACTATGGAATGAGTGAATAATGGCATGAAAAGTTTGAATAAAAAGAGGTGAATGATGAAAAAGAATAAGTGGGAGTTATGGAAAGAAAGGAGATACATGTATAACCTATATTTATAAAATAAATAGTGTACCTATAGTTACAGTGATGACTAATAAGTTTAGTCATCAAATCCTGAAGGATATGGAACTATAACTATACCAACATAGCCTAAGTTTGAAAAAAGATGAATAAGTTAACATTGCTAAATCCTTATGAAAATTGTGAATGTTGGTTATATTTAGTGGTATGAACTTTATGTTATGAAAATGTTCATTTTTTTCTCAACATATTCTAAAGGAAAATAGATTCTTGGAATTACTTGTATTATACCTGTATGGTAAATAAATGTGCTTGTCATAAATATTATTTATGAGATGAATAATATAAATGAGGTTTATTCATATATTTGATAAACTAAACGTATGAATATTAATTATTTATGTAATTAGCATATGGTTTTAATTAATAAGTAGAAATAATTTCATGAACTTGTTGGTTATAAATATATGCTAATCAAATCTAGCATTGGTGGTTACAATTAAATAGTGAGATGGACTTCAATGGTTTAATTTGCATCATCAATGTCAGATGAAGGTAATCTAATCAAGTGGTGTGTATGAATCTAACTGATCCTAAAAAACATAAGTTATTTGAAAACTTTGGCCAAAGTAATGTAAGATAGACATTTTTAAAATATGTTTTTTATGGTACACATCATGTAGTATAAATCTTACAACACATAGGTACTAACATGTCTCTCTAGATTCTCACATCACCACCATCTACCCATCCATGAATGGAGGTCCATTCCTTATTTGGGGAATTTTATAAGGGATAAATGGTATGTGGTTGGTGTGCAAAAGCACTTAGATGATGTTCTTCCTCCCCACTGTAGTACTTACTTGAAGACTACACTTGAAATTATCAGAGATATAGGAGTTAATGGGACTCAAGCTCTATGGAGAATTGTATCTATTATTGTAATTATATTAAGGAAACATACATGATGGAAATTAAACTGATTATTATTATAAATTGATATAAGAGGCTATATTTTTGTACCATCCATGGCTAGATTTTATTATGATTACTTTTTGTATGTAATTATGTTTGTTTACATAAGTTTCTAATGATCATTAAATATAGTTGTTTATGTTTACTTAAGTTTGATATGCTTAGTTAGTATGTTAAAAATCACTAATTATATTATCATGATGTAATATAATGAAAGAATAAGTTTTTAGTAAATATTAAAAAAAATATTGCTTTATTCTAGTAAATCCCTACAGGGATGTTACATTGTGGTATCAAAGTTGTGGATTGAACTCTAGGACTTAATGAGTCTGTTAACATTCATGAACTTGTTGGTTATAAATATATGCTAATCAAATCTAGCATTGGTGGTTACAATTAAATAGTGAGATGGACTTCAATGGTTTAATTTGCATCATCAATGTCAGATGAAGCTAATCCAATCAAGTGGTGTGTATGAATCTAATTGATCCTAAAAAACATAAGTCATTTGAAAACTTTGGACAAAGTAATGTAAGATAGACATTTTAAAAATATATTTTTTATGGTACACATCATGTAGTATAAATCTTACAACACATAGGTACTAACATGTCTCTCTAGATTCTTGCATCACCACCATCTACCCATCCATGAATGGAGGTCCATTCCTTATTTGGGGAATTTTATAAGGGATAAATGGTATGTGGTTGGTGTGCAAAAGAACTTAGATGATGTTCTTCCTCCCCACTGTAGTACTTACTTGAATACTACACTTGAAATTATCAGAGATACAGGAGTTAATGTGACTCAAGCTCTATGGAGAATTGTATCTATTATTGTACTTATATTAAGGAAACATACATGATGGAAATTAAACTGATTATTATCATAAATTGATATAAGAGGCTATATTATTGTACCATCCATGGCTAGATTTTATTATGATTACTTTTTGTATGTAATTATGTTTGTTTACATAAGTTTCTAGTGATCATTAAATATAGTTGTTTATGTTTACTTAAGTTTGATATGCTTAGTTAGTATGTTAAAAATCACTAATTAGATTATCATGATGTAATATAATGAAAGCATAAGTTTTTAGTAAATATTAAAAAAAATACTGCTTTATTCTAGTAAATCCCTACAGGGATGTTACATTGTGGTGTCAAAGTTGTGGATTGAACTCTAGGACTTAATGAGTCTGTTAACATTTTTATATTCTTTTATTACCATAAATAATACTTGTGTAAGTAAGATCATCAGGTGTGGGTCCTTAAAATTTCATGAGGGTCCTTTAAATGTCAATGATAATAACCCTCCATTTGATCCTAACCAATTTGCCATTAAACAAGAAGTAAAGTTAGATAAGATTCTTATGACCATGAATGAGACTAGAGACAAAATTATAGCCCTAGAATAGGAAATTCATGGACTAGAGGAAGAATCCCATCAAGATGAGACTAAATAGCATCCTACTGAGCAAGAAATTCCTCAAGAGCAAAGACATGAGGAAGTGCCTCAAGATGTGAGAGTACATGTAACCACATAATTGGTAAGGGATATGAAAAAGGTGAATACACCTAAATTTTATGGAACCATTATGGGAGATATATTTGAAGCATGGTTGACTAAAATGGAGAAGTATTTCAAGATTCAAAACTACTCCAAGGTTACCAAAGGTGTTTAGAGAGATTATCAATTGGATAGAGATGCAGATACGTGGTGGGACAATAAAAAGTTAGAAATTAATATTAACTCAACCACCACTACTTGGGAGTATTTTTTGACAATATTGAGATCATGTTGGCTTCCATAGCTATATTTTGACCAAAATATGACAAATTTTCAAAATCTAAAGCAAGGAAACTTATCATAAATGAGTACTAGGAATAATTCACCAAACTTCTAAAATATGTACCTCAATATCAAGTAAATGAGAGGTTCAAGATTAAGAAATTTAAAATGGGATTAAAACCATAGATTGGTGGAGAGGTGGACATTCATGGACCATCTACTATGGACTAAGTCTTTGAGAAAGTAGTCAAGTAGGAGTAAAAGTTGAAATATCTTGCTCAGGTTAGGGACAAGTTTAAGAAAAAGTTTGAAATTTCAAAGCTAACTTTCAAAAAGAAGAAATAGAAGTAGATGAATGGATACTCCAAGAGTCAATTCAAAAATCAGAATACTAGATTCAATAGTGGTTTAGGTAGTAAGAAGTTGTGTAATGGTTCTAATCGTAGTTTCAAGGGAAGCCAATAATATAATAAGAACAAACCACTAATAGGTTGCTTCATCTATGCAGGTGACTATTTTAAATATGAATGCACCCAAGATAAGTTGAAAAATAAAGGTTCTACCATTTAGCAAGGAAAAATTTAGTAATGTATTCATGCAATAGTTGAGAATTAGCAATCCAAGTTCCAAACTTCACCCATAGAACTATCAAGTATTTTTTTTAAACATCTAGTTTCGATTTTGATAGATATAAGGGCTAAAGAATGTTTTATAACTCCCATAATTATAAATAAATTGTCCAGGAAAGATGGTGTAATGTAAAATGCATGGTCACTATAATATGGGAATGACTCTAAAGTCCAGGTTGATAAGTGTTTAATAAAAGTATAAATTAGGTTACCCAAATTCAAAATGGTTATGGATCTTTATGTAGCACCACTAGGGTCATATGATGTGATCTTAGGAGTCAACTAGCTTGTAAATCACAAATCCAAGGTTGAATATTATCTAAAAAAAGTGGAGTGTCTTGATGATTCTATAAATTAGATAATAATTTAGGAAGAAAAAATGGAGTTAAGGCTTAGGTGTATTTCTACAATGCAATTGAGGAAGACCCAAGGTAAGGGATGTAAATAATTTATTGTCAAGATAAATGAAATGGAGGAAACTAAGGAACCATAAATTATAGATTATCCTTTATTTAGCAATTTTCATGATGTGTTTCTAGAATAATTTCCAAGATTATCTCCTAAATGGTAATTTGATTTCTCTATTAATATCAAACTAGGATCATAACCTTAGTCTAAGGCTATGTATCGAATGACAACCAGTAAATTATCAAAATTGAAGGCACAACTTCAAGAATTATTATCCAAAGGGTTGATTAGACCAAGTGTGTCACCATGGGGGTGTACCAATTATTTTTATTAAAAATAAGTATGACACTCTTCAACTTTGCACTAATTATATAGTGTTGAAGAAAGAGACCATCAAGAAGTGGTATCCACTACCTTTAATAGATGATATTTTTTTATCAAATGCAAGGAAAAATGGTCTTTTATAATATTTATCTTAGATTTATATATCATTAGTTAAGGATTAAATATGAATACATTCCAAAAATGGCATTTATAACTCACTATGGACATTACGAGTTCATAGTATTACCATTTGGGTTAATGAATGTAGCTACAACATTCATGAATCTCGTGAATAATTTATTTAGATATTACCTAGATCATTTTATTTTGGTATTTTAGATGATATTATGATATAATATAAAGATGAAGAAGAACATATTCAACATCTGGAGTTGGTTTTGCAACATTTGAAAAATCACAAGTTTTATGGAAAATTGTCCAAGTATGCATTTTTCCAAAAGAAAGTGTAATATATAGGACATATTATCTTAGACGATGGAATTTATATTGATATAGCTAAGATAAGAGCCATCATGAAGTGGATAGCACTAAGGAATGTGCATGGGGTTTTATGGGATTAGTAGGCTATTATAGGAAATTCATCTCATATTTTTCTAAGATAGTTAACCAAATTACTTATTTGCAACATAATAATTATATTTTTATCTAGTTAGATAAATGTGAAGTATATTTTCAATAATTTAAAAAATGATTTATTTAGCACCAGTGTTAAGAGTTTATAATTTTAATTGTTAATTTTTAGTGATCATAGATGTGTCTGGGGATGGACTAAGAAGACTCCTTATGAAGGATGGTGTAGTAGTAGCCTATGAATCAAGAAATTTGAAGCCTTATGAGGTGAATTATGCCACTCATTATCTTTAACTTTCACAAATTATTCATGCTTTGCAATTTTGGAGACATTATTTGTTGGGAAAACTATTTAAGCTCAAGACTGATAACTTGGGACTCAAATACATTTTCACCCAACCAAATTTGAATGCTCTTTAGAGGTGATGGTTAGAGTTTTTGTCTAACTATGAATTTTCAATTACATCAAAGGAAAAGATAAAAAAGTATATGATGCCTTGAGTCATAAAAGGTACATAGAAACTATAGCTACTATTAGGAGTGCATTCAGGGGTTGTGTGATTGAGTTATTACAAAGAGACAAATTCTATGATCAATTTAGGAAATCATTGTTTGAGAATGCTCAAAATCCTAGATGTAAAGGATGCAACTTAGAGAGTGATAGTATTCTAAATTATAATAGAAGGATGTATGTGATAGAATGTGAAAATTTGAGAATCACAGTGATAAAGGAACTTCTCAATGCCCCATATTTAGGACATCCAAGAGTAACCAAGCTTATGGTAGAGCTTAGACCACTTTATTTTTATAATGGAATCAAGAAATATGCAATGTACTTTTTGTTACATTGTATATAATGTTAGTGAGTGAAATTTAAACATGTACATCTAGATGCATTGTTATATCAATGACATACTAGAGTGGAAATTATAGGTGATCAGTATGGAATTTATTCAAAGATTATGATTATCATGGAATACACATGACATGATCTTAGTTATAGTTGATAAATTAACCAAGGTAGCATATTTTATCCCAAGCCCTAGTTAATTTGATAGACAATGCACCAACTCTTGCAAAAAGATTCATAAAGGAAGTGTATCAATTGCATGGATTTTTTGAGAACATCATATTAGTTCATGATCCAAGAATGAATTATAGATTTTTTTTAACTCTACATTCAACTTTAGGTTTGCAACTAAATTTTAGCTCTACATTGCATCCATAAACTAATGATCAACTTGAGAAATTTAATCAGGTGTTAGATGATATTCTTTGTATGTATTGCATGGATCATAAATATAAATGGGAATAATACATTCTATTGGTTGAGTTTTCATACAATAACTTATACTAATATGTTTTAAATATGACACTATTTGAATTGCTTTATGGAAGAAGGTGAAAGACCCCAATCAGTTGGATAGGTTAGAAGATAGGGTAGTCTTTGGACTTGAAATGCTCACAAAAATAAAGAATATATTTAAATAATTAGGTAAATATTGGCCAAGGCCAATGATAGGAAAAATAACTATGTTGATCTGAAGAGGATATCTAGGTAGTTTATAGTTGGTGATAAAGTATTTTTCTGAGTTAATCCATAAAAGAGCTTGATTAAATTCATCAAGTTGGAAAAACTTTCACCAAAATATGTGGGACCCTTCAAGGTTTTATAATTAGTTAATCCTATAGTGTATAGGCTTTCATTGTCACTAGCCCTATATCTATTTCATAATGTCTTCCATGTATCTTATCTTAATGAGTATATAGATGATCCTTCACATGTGTTGTATTAGAATGCTTTGTAGGTTCTAGATCCTGAAATGGTCATGGTAGAAACAATCAGAGTAATTGACACTCAAAAACTTTGCTTACATAATAGATAAGTGTCATAGTGCAAGATATTTTGGGACTAATACTCTAAGAAAAGAACCACTTGGGAGGATTATGATGAAATCTATAGTCTATTTCCACATTTTTTTGCTTGATTGCTACTAGATACTATATTTTTATTTTTTTAAACTTTGTTTTCTATTTAGAACTATTGTTTGAATAAGTTCCATCAAGATGATGAATAATTTTAGGGGGAAGGATGGTATGTCATAATTATCTCACTAAATTGATTTACCTAATTATCCATGGATTAATAAGGTTGATTAAATTGATTTTCACTTTTAACATAAACTACAAGTCATATGTTGTTATGGGACATATGTATGTTACTTATATTTCATGATTTAATTATTTTGAGATGAAAAAATATTAATTTTTTACATAACTATTATGTTACATTTGTTGTTATAGCACTATTTTGTATGTATCATGATATACTTGACTAACTACCTTCTTGTTCTGAGATGAACGCAGGAGAATTTATCCCTTAAAACATGATAAAGGGAGATCATCATTGGAGAGGGTGGAATATATGGAGATAGTGAAGGATGACATAGGAATTACTAAGACCCCTACACACCATTTTAAATTTAAAAAAATGTTATATGCATTGTGTGTTTAGATTATTAGATATTAGAGTTTGCATGTTTTAAATGCTAGTACATAGTTATGGAATAAATCTTGTATGTGATTGCATTTTGTATGTAGACTTAGTGATTGATGTTGCAGTAAGATTACATGATGTTAATTTACTTATGTTTGTTTATGATTTTGGAGAGTAAATCAAATTAAATATATCTATTTACTATTATATAGAGTAGTATAATGTCCTTAAAAATGTTTTTGAATTTTTAACTTACTATTATTGATATTCAATAATATCAATATAAGCTAAGGTATTAAAATAAATTAAGACATATATATACACTAATAATTGACTAAAACAACTATCTTGTTATAATTGGAATCAATTATAGATTTATCTCTTTTTGATAAAGAGATAATTAAATTTATTTTATTTTATATTAAAGGAGATTAAACTATCCTAAAAATACTAACCTAAGAGCTAAATCTAATCTTAGCCTAATATTTCATTGTCATACATGAGACTACACTAAAATTATAAGTATAGATATCGTTATATTAATGATTGATGTAGACTTGTGTAGTGGACATACTCAGGGGATTATAGTAAATTTATCATGAATTTTTTTTAAAACAAAATAAATGTTTAATAATATTGGAGAAAGTTCAAAAGAGAGATAAACTAGGAATTATAATATGAATGGAAAGATAATTATGGATTAGTAGAGTTTAGAGGTAAATTTGGATATTATGCATGGATTTCATAATGAGTGAATACGAGAATGTAAAGTTCAAATGGAAGGAGGTTGATGAGGAAAAAGAATAAGAGGGAGTTGTGGAAGGAAAAGAGATATGCCTATAGCTTATATTTATAAAATAGGTAGCATGCCTATAGTTATAGTAGTGACTAATAAGTTAAGTCATGAAATCCTAAATGATAGGGAACTATAACTATATGAACATAACCTCAATTCCAAAAAGGATGAATAAGTGAATTTTGTTAAATATTTTTGAAAATTATGAATGATGGTTATATTGAGTGGTATGAAATTTATGTTATATGTTAATTGTGTGCTTAAAATATACTAATGGAAAATATATTCTTGGAATGAATTAAATTATACCCATATGGTAAATAAACTTGCTTGTCATATATATTATTTGTGAAATGAATAATATAAATGAGGTTTATTCATATATTTGATGGACTAAATGTATGAATAGTAATTATTTTTGTAATTAGCATATGGTTGTACTTGCTAAGCATAATAATTACATGAACTTGTTGGTTATAAATATATGTTAACCAAATTTGACATTGATGGTTCTAATTAAATAGTGAGATAGACTTCACTATTTTAATTAGCATCATCAATGTTAGATGAAGGTAATCAAATCAAATAGTGTTTATGAATATGACTGATCCTAGATATAATATGTTATTTGAAAAATTTGTCCGAAGTAATGTTAGATAGACATTATCATTTCATATATATGATTTACATGCTTATGTGATATCATGCTAGAACACATTTATTTATGATACACATCATATAGTATAAATCTTATAGCACATGGGTACTAGCATGTCTCTCTAGATTCCCACACTATCACTATCTACCCATCCATGAAGGGAAGTCCATTACCCATTTGGGGGATTGTGTGAGGGATCATTAGTTCATGGTTCATGTGGAAAAGCACTCAAATGATGCTCTCCCTCCCCACTAAAGTACTTACTTAGTGACTACACTTGATAGTATCAAAGATACCAGAGTTAGTGTGACTCAAGCTCCATAGAGAATTGTATCTATTATTATACTTATATTGAGATAGAATGACTCATGGAAATGTCATTGATTATTAATATATATTGAAAATTGAGACTATATTATTGTAATAGCTATGGATGGATTTTATTATTAATAATTTTGAAATTCTATTTGTCTACATAAGTTTATAGTGATTAGTAAATATAGATATTCATGTTTAATTAAGTTTTACATGCTTAGTTAGTATGTTAAAAATCACTAATTAGATTTTTATGGTGAAATATAATGAAATAATAAGTGTTATATATATGTATATTCATATATGTTATATTTAGGATTCCATTATCATTACTCATGATATTTTTCACTCGCTAGATTATAAATGTAACATCCCCTAGGGATTTACTAGAATAAAGTGGTAATTTAAAATATATATATATATATATATATATATATATATATATATATATATATATATATATATATATATATATATATATATATATATATATATATATATATATATATATATATATATATATATATATATATATATATATATATTTAAATTACCACTTTATTCTAGTAAATCCCTATGGGGATGTTACATTTATAATCTAGCAAGTGAAAAATATCATGAGTAATGATAATGGAATCCTAAATATTACATATATGAATAAATCCACCTTGTGATCTTGAAATTAACAATTCTAGAAGAGGTTTGAGCTTGTGAGAAATCAACTTGGAGATGATTGAATACATTATATTATAAATAAATATTGGCCTAAAGTCACCAAAATTACATTGCATATCTCCCTTGGGAATTAGGGTGATGATGAAGTTATAATTAATATCTATGTCAATTTTATATTTATAATGAGGCTCTTCTACCATTTCCATAATATCCTCCTCCATAATATCCCAAAATGATTGAAAAAAATAGTTGCAAAGCCATCTGGACTAGGTGATTTATCTTTACCCAAAGAGAAGACAAAAAAATTAACTTCTTCTTTTGAAAATGGGGCCAGTATTATCTCATTATATTAGGCCAAAACAATGTTGGGGATTTTTTATAAATAATTAGATTGCGCTCCTAGATGAGAGGCATCCTCCCCTACCAATAACTCTTTAAACTAATGAATAACTTCATCTCTAATATGAGAATTTGAATCTAGAATATCCACATTTAAATTTTTAATAGATGGGATTCAATTTTCCATCCTTTTAGCCATTATAGTCTTATGGAAAAAGTGGGTGTTCATATCCCCCTCTTTAAGCCAAGTTTCTTTGTATTTTTGGCACTAGAAAATTTCTTCCCTAATTTAACCATTCCTCAAGTTTTACCAACAACATATTCTCCAATCAATAGGTAATCTATTCCATACCTAAGATAAGAACCATCTGATTAACATATGTTATATCAACTTCAACCCTATTAAGTTCTTGAAAAATATTATTGAAAACTCCTTATTTTAGGATCTCAAGAAGGATTTAAGAAAAGATAACTTATTACTAACTTTAAGAATTTTCAAACCTAAATTTTAGGGGTTTCCACCATGACTTGAACAAATCATGGATATGTGTATAACTAATCCACTTCATCTCAAACTAAAAAGGGTATTTAGGGGTGGCCCCATTAAAAATGATCCTTAAGTCAACCAAAGCATGGTCACACCCATAAATTGGTAAAATGTTACTTTCTATGATCCAATTCAAGTCATAACAATTATGGGAGATTAAAAAGTGGTCCAAGAATTAATAAATTTTATATAACCCAACCCTTATATTATTCCACTAAAAATATCCATTCATGGGGACCAAGTTTAATAAGCCTGAAGTAGAAACAAAGTTGGAAAAGTTAATCTAGGATTAAGATTCCTTGTAAACCCCCTTTTGTCAGAGTTAGAAAGGATGATGTTAATATATATTCTGATAACACATTTATTCCCACTCAACACAATACAATTTTGATGAATTTATTTCAAAAAATGAGCCTTAATCTAGAAAAAACTAGGACCATAAACATTGAATAGAAAAAAAACAATATCAAAATAGAAATAAAAAACCTTACATAGTTTCCAGTTACTTGTAAAATCACATTATTCCACATGTACCTTGTGATGGGACAAAATTATTTATAGGCCCATCAATACATAAGTATAATCAACAAAAAATACCTTACCACCTATGCTAGCCTTTAGACATTATCCCCACTATTTCTTCCTTACTCAGCTTAGTTTCTTAAAAAACATTTACCTATAACCCTGGATTCATCAACTGTCACCTAACAAGGTAACAATTTTTAGTATAATTTACACCCATAACATTACATGAAATAATTTTAATTGAGATAATTAGGGGGCCTCCTTCCCTGAATTTTTAGAATAAATAAAATTATTTAGGGTAGTTTGGGTACCTACTAAGACTTCCATTGGTGTGATTTCCTTGGACACCTTTTTATTATTCCTTCATCATCTCTTTTAAGCTCTAAAATTTTTCTAATAAATTTTTCTCACCTTTTTTGATAAGGGGATAACTTCAATTGAGTTAAAATATTATTAATATTCCACATCCTTTAAAAATTCCTCAGTTAGAGGTGAGAGCTAGAGATACCTAGCCAAGCCTGATGGTTATCCCAAACCTTCCAACCCACAAGTACCCAAAGAGGGAATGACCTCTTTACCATTTTTAATAAATTTGGTAATATTATTATATTTTGTTGATATAAACTTATACTCATTGAGAATTTTGGATGGATAAATAAATGAACCTCCTTCTAGCTTGTCCTTGAGGGCCATAGTGGATTTCACATTCAGAACCAAATCTGGACCACTCTTCTCTATAGGTCCCATCACATGACTCTTAATAAGGATGATATTAGAATTAATATTTTTTTGAACTCTTTATGGTGTCTTGAATTCTTCACTTTAGGATGTAGCCTCCTGTATGGACACACCTTCTTTATATGACCTACCTTACAACACATATAACACTAGAAGGCCACCATTTATACATCAATATTTTATTATTATGATATACAAAGTGAGTTAATATATATTTAATTTAGGATGAATTAATATAGATCTATAAAAAGGTAGATCCAAGAATTGGATGCCAAAACTCATTCATTGGTCACCGAGTCAATTTTGACAAAATCACCTAGAAGTGTCGCTATTTTTCTAAGGCATTTATTCATCCAATATTTTACTAGGAAACCATAAATATAGATCCAAACTAGAAACCTTCCTTACCTAGTAAATAATAGATCAAAATTAGTATAACATTATTGTATCCAAAGCCCTACTTTATTTACTAGCCATGGCCCTCCTAAAATCTCCTACTTATTCTTATGAGATGGGAACATGGATATGAAGAATCCTTTAGGTAGGAAACAAAGGATAATGTTTGAACCCTAGTTCTCAAAAACTTTTCTTTTGACTATTTCGATCGTGGGCCCTTTTTTAACAAACTTGACAATAAGACTAAGATCCTCCTGTTTCAAAATATTTGCCAAAAATATATCACTATCAATGAAAACTAATCTCACCAATTTATCTAAATATTTGTGGGGGTGAGAAGATCCATATATTTTTTTTGAAGGAAAAATATTAGGAGGAAAGAGAGGGGGCTCTGGTTGGTCCTACTCTTGAGCCTTGGTCTTGACACCGCCAGATCTCCTTAGATTATTAGGAGGTCCACCATGCCTTTTACATAATATCCCTCTAGACTTCCCTTCGATTATACCCCATGTCTCCCAATCATATTTCATCTCTTGAATATCAAGTTGAATCATCCATTTCCTTATTATCTTTGAACAAAATTCTAACACATGAGTATAATTCCCATGCTACCTCTAATACCCTTTATAACATGTCAGTTTTTCATTTTCAATATTGAGTATTATTGTATATGTTTTATATGATGAATTATTATCATCATCACCATCACCACCACTACCACTATAGTATTTTGTATTTTTTTTGTTGTGCATGGTTTCAAGAGATAATAAAGGCAATAAATTTTCTATCAGAACTGATGGATAATATAATAGATGTATATTAAAAAAATCATAATAATCACTAATGATAATATGTAATAAATAAATGAAACTATCAATTTAATATGTATGACAATTATCTTTTTAAGAGATATTTTCAATCAAAAATATATGAAATTATGTTTATAAATGTTGTACATATCTCTATATGAGTTTAAATTTTCTTAATTTATTTGATAAAAATTTAAAAACTAGCTGAAAATGGGTTGTGAGTCTACATATACTCGAATAAATTTATCTATAGTGTGCATGGAACACAATCCTATCATCAATGCCTCATATTAAAATGGCATAGGTTATCCTTGATAAGTAATTAGATTTATTATTGGACAAAATCTTAAAATTATTTTACACCCATAAAAGTACATGGTCCAATTATCATCATCAATGTGATATGATATAAGATAACCTTTAAAATTATCATTGGTTGATGTTATGTTGAGTAAGAGTGATACATATAATTAATTGATAATTACTTATCCTTTTATGTAATTTTGAGATATGAATTCTAAGTCAACATTCCAACTAATAATATTCATAACAAGGAGAGATGTGGGTATACCTTTGTAGACTGAAGGCCTTGGAGCCTCCTTTATTTTGATATAACCTTGTAAAACATTGAGGAAAATTATTTTATTTGCATTTTTTTGTGGTCTCCTCAACTCTTCCTTGAAAACCCTTGTGATGTTTTCCATCCTCCCCCCAAGGTGACCCTAAGAAGGGGTATGAATTAAATTTAGTTTTTAACCTTTTAACATTTCTCTTGGTCAATCCACTAGGGAGTGAATTATAATCGAGAGGTTTAAAATTTGTATCTTTTTATAAATCATCACCAACATGATTAATAAAACTTGAGGTAGGAGAACTACCATATGGACCATCCCATCACTAACCAAATATGAATCCAAGATCAAGGGGATAGGGGTATGGGTCTTATTACCTAAAAGATTGGCTATAATAATAAAGTATTCATATAAGAGTCTACCATTAGAGAATGAAGTCTCTTAATTTATTTTGGATCTCTAGTCAACATGGTCCAAAAGAGACAAAGGATAATAACTCTCCTACTCAAGAAGTAGAGGAGTCATAACCTTACTCTCCATAGATGGCCTAGGAAAAGCATCAACACAATCCATTCCCAAAAAAGGGTCTTGAATTGACTGGGAAGAATTGCATATATCACTCTTACCCACATGAGATTAAAATTTTCCCATAGGATCAATCAAAGGTGCATGACATTTATTGCATTCCAAATCAGAGCAGGGATTTTCCTTAATAACAACATATTCCTCAATGTTATAGGTAAGATTATAAAAAATATCACTCTCAATAGGTAGAGACTTACTCTGCACATTTTTCCTCGCCATTTTAGGTTTACCCAATAAAGGGAAAATTTTTAAGGTGACCATATTTCTGAAAAAATAAAAAGCATTGAGACTTCCTAGACCTTTTATGGGGCAAGAGTACACCTCTCCTATGATTTTTAAAATAAGGGTTTTAGGGAAGACATTTAATGGATCTAAGGAAATAAGAATCCTAGAATGCATATGCACTAAATATATTATTGCATCCTCAATCCTTATAACTTATCCTAAGGGTTTAAGTACTTGACGTAGGTAATTCCAAAGTTTAATATGGACATATTATACATCAACCCATCTTGGAGTAGCCTTAAAGACAATATCATTTCAATCCATCTTAGGATTCCAAGACACCACCTTAAAAACTAAATGTATAATATTCTAGAAGGGTTTAATGATAGTATACCTTTGTATATTAGAATTTTTCAATATAATCATGAACACACCCTTATAAAACATAATACAAAAGGAAATATAGACACCATATTTTTCCCCCAAATAAAATGAAGCCAGTTATCAAAGAAGTTTCTTGAGGGTAGAGTATTTCTATTTAGATAAATAAAAAAGACCCTAATATTCATCAAATGTGATTGTTCCTATTGAAAATATATTTCCATTTATTCAATATGAAATAAAGACAAGGTTTTTCCTATATTATAGGGCTTACCATATCTAGGTGAGACGTAGTCATTGGTTCCATCACTACCCATTTTTGAGTAATCAAAGATAAATTATGAAACTTTTGATTCCTTTGTGGAATCTTTATATAAAGTTATTTATGAAAAGATATTATTTCCTAATCCTTTTTTTTTTTTTTTCTACCATCCCAATCCTTGATATATCTCTTACTATGACCATTCTCAATACCCCATGAAATCCTATGTGATAAATTAACACTGCATTTAATCAATAGTTCTGCATGTGAAAAGTTGTCACTTCTATCCCTTTCCATAAACACACACAAAATTAATGCATAAAACACAAAATATCACCAAAATCCCCTTTAGCACACACTTTAAGGAAAAAGAAAGCTGAAATAAGACACAAAAAATTAAAGAAAAGGAGAGAGCATAAAAGAACATCCAAAGACCCCAAACTAAAGACCAAGAAAACTAAAAAACACTAAAGCAACATCAAAGCAATAAACATCAACCAAGGTAAGATGTAGGGTGACTAATGATGCAAGGAGACCAAGGAATAGATCAAGTAGAGAGATTTTAAAGCTTCATCAATGGAGAAAGACTTTTCATCTGCCCATTTTTAGAGATCCAAGCCTCTTTTATTTTCTCAATCATGAGTTATAAATTATTTAAATATGAATATATTTATATACTTTTGGGGGCATGTACATGAGTTATGTACCCATTATGTAAAAAATTAGTCACATATTTTGATATTTTTTATAAGTGGAATGAAAAAGTCATGTAGATATATGGCATTATATATCATGTTAGCACTAGGTAGTTTAGATTATGTGGTATGAATGTTATTCATGCATATACATTATTATAATTTATAATTTTTATCACTAAGTAGTTCAAATTAAGTGGTATGAAACTTGTTCATGCATAGTTACTATTTTAATTTATATTTTCCAAACACATTCCATTTTCTTATAAATGAGAACCCTTTAATCTATAATTTTGTATGTAGCAATTGAATAATGAATGAGAAATGTGATTAAGATTCAAAAATATCAAAAACCTATGAATTAATCCATGATCCCAATATATGGCTCCCACCTTACATATTGGGGTCAAAATATCATATAAATATTAATGCAAGGTTAGTTACATGGGTTAGTATATATTTTTTTTATAAGATTCTCAATGACCTTAGCATTATTCCCTTTATTTTTTATTTTGCAGTAAGGGATGGGTTAATTTTACTTCCCAATCCATGGCTTTTACCTTAGTTATTAAAATTAGTGATTTATCACTTAAAATTTTTCATAAGTATTCAAAAATAAGAACTATTATCTGATGATTCAATAAGGAATAATAATCTCCAAAATGTTATAGGAAAACATGACTCGCCTACATACAAGTGTATTCTTTCTCTACTATTAAATTTCAAGTTTAAATTTATGTATTTTTTATATTTTCTCCCAAGGAATTCTGATGACACAATTTCATTTTAGGTTTTCTAGGAGAAAACCACATGTGTGGAACATCTTATAAATATAAAGTGTGTTGTACACACTCATGTACATTTATTTATTATTTTACTCTAGTATTTATTAAATTTCAATACTAGAATAAAATGGGGATTTCATATACACTAAAATATTGTGATATAATATTGGTGATGTCATTTTTTACTTATCTTCACCATACATGAATTTTTCATACATACATTACTCACATTCACCATTCTCTCACATCCAAATGACTTATACAAGTCTTAAACTTCCCAAGTTTCTCTTAGTCACCAACAATAAATATCATAATTTGTATAAAAATATTTTTTTATCATACTCAAACATTTTTGGATCATCTTATCAGTACTCCTATCTATTGGATAGTAATGTTAGGCTCATAACATACCATCCAACAATAGCATCTAAGTCTAATGGTTTCATCATATGAAAAGAAATGGTCATATTTCAAATTTATATCATTCTTATGTGTTGACCCACACGTTGGGGGCATGATAAAGTACCCAAAGATTCTCATATTCATATATAATAATTATTTACTTTTTATTTAATTTGAAATAACTTACTAAATCATATTTAAAATATTTCACATTCAATATGGCTACCCTCTTTTTCTAAATTTCTAATCAACCACTAGGAGTACGTCTTTATCAAGTTTGAATAACTCAAGTTTTATTCCAAAGTTAATAATTATAAGTATTAATAGATATATTATAGGTCAAATATATGAATAATTTCACATATTCAAAAAATAGGGATAACTACATATGGTTTGACTTTCATATTAAAATTATTGAATATGAAGGTAGCATTCAACTATTTAACATGGACTAGTTAGGGTCAACTCAAACCACCTTTATACCCATTTTTAAGGCCTAATTTTATCTTTAAAAGTATACCTAAGGTTCCAAGTTAATTATTATATTTATATCTATCACACAAATGATCAAACCTCAATATACCACATACATTTTAAAGAAAAGTAGATGCACTTACCTAGATTAGAAAAAGAACTAAAATCTATGTAGAGAAAAAATTTACACTCAAAAAACAACATAAGCTATTGAATTGAGGCTAATGATATAGTCTCAGTGAACACAAAGGAATATCTCTTGATATTAAATACTTGTAGTCCAATTTTACATCCTTCATGTTGCCTATCTGTAGTCTCAATTCTCCATGAATCAGTTAACCACTATCTTATCCATTTGTTGTACAAAGTGCCAAATTAGTTTCATTCTTTCACAAAAAATTGTGTTTTAATTTATATATTATAATTTGAATTCACTACAATAATTATATCTAATCAGGGTTAATAAATCACATTATCCCCAAAATATATAAAATAGAGTATGAAAATAAATTGAAATGGATTTATAAGATAAAACGTAAAGCTCATTTGTGACAAATAAAAAATCAAAACATAATAACGTTTGTTATGATTGAAACAAAGTTTTATTGCATCATGAAGAATCTTATGAAATTAAATTTCATGTTTAGATCAATATAAAAATTAGGTCACTACAATTTATTAATAAAAATAAATAAGAAAATGTTATTTTTCAATAAAATATACACATAGATTATTTCCCAAATAAATCCATGGTAATAACCAAAGTGATGTAGACAATAAATAATATAATCAATCAATAAATATTGTGCATGATATATACCATGACACCCATCATATAAAAATGTAGAGTGAGAAAATAAAGTAGACAAGGCACACAAAATATAAAGGAAGTACACAACTTTTGAAGTAAATAATAAAAAAATGTCATGTATGTAGAGTGGAAAGTGAAATAAATGTCAAACAATGAAAAAATCATAATCATGTGATCTAGAGTATATAATGACATCAAAAATACAATAATCATAGGGAACACAAGGAATCATTAGAAAACAATATGAGGAAAACACATCAAGTAGAGAGAACATAAGTGAGGAATGTTAGATATCACTCATACATAGGAAGTATATTTAGAATAAATGAAATATAGAGAGATAAAAACACTCACATAATTAAGTCCAAATCAGTAATAAGAGCATAAAAATTATAATAGGAACATGAACATATAAATAATAACTAAACAAACAAATTATATATATATATATATATATATATATATATATATATATATATATATATATATAATATCTCATTATATATAATCATATGAAAGATCCATATGTAAAAATAAACCAACAAACATATAAATTTAAGCATTACTATGAAATGCTCCAAAAATAACCCCAAATCAAGCATGATATTTTCCCTAAAACACTTTAAATCTATGATCATTTTTATATACATGTATATTTTTCATATAGCTAAATGATGCCATAATTAGTATGCCATAAGGAACACAAAAGGAAACATGAGAAAAAAACATGAGGCAAACACATTAAGTAGAGATAACATAATATATTCATGATATATATCAAGAATTCATAGGAAATATAGTTAGAATAAAGGAAATAATAAAGGAATAAAAAACTTTCATAACTAATCCCTACGGAATAATGAGATCATAATAAATATGATAGGAACATGAGCATAGAAATAACTGAACACCCAATATACATAATAGGTCATGGTATATAATAATATTAAATATATTGATGTAAAAATAAACTAATAAACATCCAAATTGAAGTATTAATAGGTGATGCTCCCAAAATACCCCCAAAGCAAGCATGGGAAGTGCCTTAACAAAATTTGAATCTATGATCATTTTTATATACATGTAGATCTTTCATATAACTCAATGATACCATAATTAGTATTTCATAACGAACACAAGGGAAACATGATAAATAAATCTATAAGAAAACACATTAAGTAGATATAACATAATATATTCATTCTACATAGCAAACATACATATTAAATATAGATAGAATTAAGGAAGTCATGTAGGAAGAAAAGTACTCACATAACTAAGCCTAAAGTAATAATGAGAGCATAAAAAATATGATAGTAACATGAGCATAGAAAGAATTAAACACAAATTATACATGATAGGTCATGATATATAATCATATGAAATCTCCATAAGTAAGAATAAACCAATAGACATATAACTTGAAGCATTACTAGGTGATGCTCCCAAAATACCCCAAAATCAAGCATGAGAGGTGTCGTAACAATATTTGAATCTATGACCATTTTTATATACATTTATATGTTTCATCTAACTCAATGATACCATATTTAGTGTGTGTGTGTAAATAATATAATTTTTAGGAATACATACATAAGAATATAGAAACATGACTCATAATCAACACATAAAGTATATAATCAACCATGAATGTAAAATTAAGATAACAGGGAACTAAAAAAATATGTTAGAAGATGCAAGTTAGAAAAGTTAACCATAATAAAAGGTAAGTTAGAAAATTCTAAGGACCACGTCTAACATAAAACTTTTTTTTGTTCTTTCCTTGAGCTATGACTTAATGAATAGTCACTTTTATATTTTTTTATAATTGAAAAATCTTCTCAAGAATAAGTCTTTTTAAGTCAACCTATTAGCTTAGAGTTTATATTCTAGTCTTAGGACTTGAAGATTATGAATCCACATTATTATATTTTATAGGATAAATATCATCTTAATAATCTTTATACCCATGTGGTTTAACCATTCTATTTTATCTCAATGTTCTTTCCATACTATTACTAATATGTATAGGATAATATTCCCTATTACTAAAAACCTAAAACACAAAATAGACTTGTTTTCTTTAACAAGTACAAGATATGTAATGGAGTATTAATAAAAAAATTCATGTATATTCACAATTATATCAATACATCATTTATTTACTTTATCCTTCCTTATTACAATAGATTTGACTTCAATCCCCTAGCATAACATCGTATTCTTTCCTTGATTGACTATATTATTTATTTCCTAGTGTTAATACTCAAGGATGTCATAGATTTCCTATTAAAGCTATTTATTGTAGGTGTAGACACTAAAATTAACATTTTATACTAAATACATGCACTTTTGACCACTCCATAGGCACATTTAACCTATTCTCAATTCCATGGTTTCAAACTGTTATTTCTCTACTTCTATGCATATGACTCTCTATCTTAAGGAAATTATGATATTTAATGTTATGATTTTATATTCTAAGAAGACTATACTCTTTAATTATTTTAATCATACTTCCAATTTATTTTTATCTATTCCTAAAAAAACCCACTCTTTAGAACAATCTTACATGTCAGTCATGTCTGAATCTGCTAGTTTTGTTCTCCCACCAATTAATGGCTATTTTACCAAATTCAAATTCATCTCAACGGGTTATTTTTCATGTTTTTCAAGCTTGATTCAAGTAATTAAAAAAAAATGCATAATATAAACACATTTTAAACCTATTTTTTGGAGTGGCTTCCATTATTTCAAATACTAGATTTTATCTATTTCCATATTGAGAGGAAAATACATATTCTTCCCAATTCTAAGTCCCCACAACCCAAAAATCCCTTAGCTAAGATTGAATACAACAAGGTCACAAGTCATTTTTTAGGAACATAATCACACCATTATTTCACCAACATATATCATTTCACCAGTATTCTACACACACCACTCTAGAATGGGAGAACTATATGGAGTTTGATCTTTGTTTAGAGTATTGGTATGTAGGAAATTCTCTACACATAAGGTTTTGAGGTTAATAATAACCACATCCCCTTGCTTTTTCCTCCAATTTATGGTATTTTTCCCTCTGGTCATTGACTCAGGGTTTTGAGTGAATAAAAAGGTACACATCATCTCTGGTAGTGAAACATAGACATTTAGATATATATACATGACCTACAAATAAAGACACCCATATCAAAATTTGAATAGAAGTAAAAAAAACCTTAAAATATAAAGCCACACCCTACATATATTAGCACATGCTGGTTAATTATAAATATAAAAATGTTGTCCTAGGATAACATGAATCCCTTGTTCATAATTCATAAAAAACTCATATAGCTTCATAGTCATTACTATAGTCTAGCAGACTTAGGTTATAGTTAAGTCATTTATTTCTTAGTAATCTCCCCTTTTAGCATGTTTTTAAAAATAGTAATTTTCAAACTAATCATGCATATTTATTATATATACTATGCATTCTAATTTACTCAACAATTTGTATTAATTATATTAACACCCCTTAATCCAAATTTTGATAAAACATATTGGTGAGCTTGATTCCTATTAGAGAATTTTAGGCCCTAGATTTCCTTAGGGTTTCCTTCCATCCCTTTTAACATTTTTGTTAGGCTTTTAAATTTCTACTTTCTGATTTTATACTAATCATGATTATAATGACTAAATATATTAATCATCTATTGGCTCAAAAATTTTAAATAGTATTTGCATGTTGTTTATATATAATATGTAAAATATGCAAGTTACATGTAAATCCATGTAGTCATATTTTAATAAAAAAGATAAAATTCAATATAAATCAAGAGATTAATAATGATTAGTTCAATGATGCTTATTTTACATGGTTTAATTTGATTTTCCACATATTACTACTATATTTCAATGAGTAAAATTCATTCCTTTAATTCTACCTTTCCATAGACATCTAAATAATCTTAGCTACCATCACACCTTTACTATTTTTGTTAGCATTATAGTTGATCATGCCATCCATGTTGTTATCACTATAAGAGGTTGGGATCCCCAACATGCACAACAAGATAAAATAACTCTAATATTTAATATTATTTTTCAAATTAATATCATAAAAACTAAGATATGGATTTTATAGTTTCTCCAATAGTAAAATATGTACAAGGATATTGTATATGTACCGTTTCATGACACTATTGATCCATGTAATGCTCAAACAAATTATACTGCTTGTATCCTTAACACATTGCAATGGAAAAAATTATATCTTTTCAAAAGCAATATTTTTCACCATAATATATATCATTAATCATTATTTACCTTTATAAATTTATCTAAAAATTCATGGCATGGGTGTTAAATGAGTCTTAGATGATAATGGTTTGGGATTGAATATTTAAAATATATTTTTTATTTAACTACTCAATATAAATGATAAGGATTTAAATTACCCAGATATGAATATTAGAGACTTTGATAATATTCCTCATGAGGTATTATGGTAGATAACATTTAATCTTACATTTGGTCCTATAACTATTGCTACAACATGTCAATCTATTCCCAATTACCTAAATTACAACCTTTTGCATGTAAGATAAAGGATTCATGATAAATAAGTTGTCCCATCTACTTTGCAAGCATGTTTGAATCTCAGCTACCAAGGGTATATATACACATGTATTTGTATCATGAACCATTTAAGCATTGTTAGGTAAATTAATATACACATAACTAAGTCCCTCATATGGATTTTTCTACTTGAATATTGATAAAACCTACCATTCATAGTTATATAGTGACTCTTATAGTCCACATGAAGTATATTCATCTAATAATAAAAATTAAAATAAATATGTTTTTGCCTTAAATTATTTACAAAATATGATTTATAAAGGATAATGACAAGAAAAGCATGCACAAGGAATTATTCATCCGATTGAGGTATTCACTCACAAAGGTAAAAAAGGTCATGTTTATAAATATTATTTAATAAATTCCAACTCGGTTACATTTAAAAATAGCCATAATTTTTTTTCTAAATATATTCATCAAGAAAAAATAACTAGTTAATAATATATCCACATTATCATTTATATATCCAAAGTTTATTAATGATAGTGTTTCATCAGAAATTCTGACATTGGATTAATTATATAATGATAATTTCCTGTTATATTTTTTAGAAGAATATATATATATATATATATATATATATATATATATATATATATATATATATATATATATATATATATATATATATATATATATATATATATATATATATATATATATATATATATCCATCCCTTATATCATAGTAATAATTTTATTCATTCCATAGATGATCATGCATACTTTGGTGATACTTAAATTTCATAAAATGATGTCCAAGTTAATGGTTTAGATAGATATTCACTAATAAATCAAGACACATTTGAGTCTAATTATGAGATAGATAAGGATCCAATAATATTAATTATATATGTTACACTTAGAGATAATAAGAATAAATCAGTAATTTAATCATTACGTGGTTTTCTTGATATATTTTCTTGGGCATATTCTAAAAGGTTACCTATTAATCCTTCAATTATAGCTCATTTGACAACATTTTATTTATATGTAAAATAAGTTAACCATAAAAAATTCATCCCAAAATTACATTACAAGTAAATGAATAAATTCAAAGATTACTCGATGTGGGTTTTATTTCACCTATAGCCTATCCATAATGGGTGTCTAAATTTATATCAATAGTAAAGCCTAGTGGTAATTTTTTATGTCGTTAAGACTCCAAATATTTAAGGAAGGATTTTCTTGAGTATGATTTCCCACTACCTAACATTTATATTATTGTTTATTCCATATAGGATATGAGATGTTATCATCTATAGATGGATCACTATTTATAAAAAAATAAAAAATGCTCTTGAATATCAAGAGAAAACATCATTTATCACATTGTGGGATACCTTATGTTATGTAGTGATACCTTTTGTATTAAATAATTTTAGGGATACATATCAAAAATCTATGACACATATTTTTCATGATTTTATTCAAAATATTGTAGAGGATTATGTGAACAATTTACTTGTAAAATAAAAATAAAGACAATATCATGTAATTGATTTACAACATATAATTTGAGTGACTTTGACAATATAATGTACTTTAAAACCCCCAAAAGTATGATTTTAGAGTAGCATTAGGAAAATTTTGAGTTTTATTATATCACAATGAGGTGTTTAAGTTCATCTTACAAATTTTAAAGTTATTACTAATATGCCTCCACCATAAGGGTTTAAGAAAATTCAATCCTTACAAGGTAATATTCAAGTGATATGTCACTTTTTAGCTCAATTAGTAAATAAGACATAACATTTTACAATATTAATAAATAAAGATAAAAATTTTAAATGGGATATAAAATTTCAAGAGAGTTTTAATGAATTTATTTTTTGAATCCACTCATTTTCATGCCTATGATACCATCTAAGCCACTCGTATTATATGTTTTTTCCATTAATCATAAACAAGGTGCCTTTATATCATGGTATAATGATAATTGTTATCATGTGGGACCCTCAACCCTTATCGATGGATTCCCCTAGTATCTACTAACCTCTTTAGTCTCAACCTAAATAATAGATCATGTTTTTGGTGTAACATCAACTAGTATGTGTAAACAAACTAGAAACTCTAGTGGGGAAGGGTTAAGATTTAATCCTTGACAATCTTATCTAACCTCATGGTTGACTATGTCTAGTATCAACCTCTCAGCTTAAGGGGATAAACTTTTATCATGTGGGACCCTTAACTCTTACTAATGGGCTCCCTTAGCCTCTAATAACTTATCTAATCTCACTATAGTCATATAGAATGTAAAAATTGGTAACTTGAGCATGGCTAGTGACACCCAACCTATAGGTCCCTCTTTCTTGCTCTCATGACCCTCATATGCTTTTTATCACTAATTATTAGTCATCTATAGCCTTTTAGACCTAATCCTAGCTAATCTAGGGCCCTCTTTTCATGCCCAATCCATCCCCCTAGGTCCTATCTACCTAGGAAAATAGCACCACACTAGGATAATAGTGTTAACACTATTACTCCTATCTAATTTTATAATTATTTTCTAATCTCATTTATGGCCCTAATGGTCAATTTATTCTACTTCTGCATCCTTCTCCTTTTTGACATAACGTGAACAAATTCAATTGATGACCAATAGATCCCAATAAAATCCCATTTAAAGATAATTTGGAAAGGGTTGGAAAATATCACAAAGTATGCAAGAATACAAGCAAGACTACTTAAGCACATTTCCATATTCTTTTCATATCCATCCCATACTACTTATTGCTTATTTGAATCCTCACACTATTCCTTATTCATCTCAAGCACACCTAGTTTATCATTTATTAGCATTCTCATATCACAATTTCACCAAGTACTTTCAAAGAGAGAACTACATATGGATTGATCCCTCTTCAAAGTATTGGTATGTAGGCAATGTGCCGACATAAGGGGTATGGATCCATGTCCATTGAATGTTACACACACTAACCCCCATTTTGTTTGAAATTGGTCAAAGTATAATAGAAGATAGGTTTTGAAGAGAAAATATAATCTATAGGGATCTTTGCATACTTCTGGCTACCAAAACTTTAGAGAGAGGGTCACATAGACCTACCAAACAAAAGCTGTAAATCCTTAGGACAACGACACCAAAAAAGGACTATAGTGTCTATGCCACTCTAATCCACTTTAAACACTCCTATCCAATTTTAAAATTAAAGTTATAATCCTATTTGTGATAGTATCATAAGCATGCATAATGAATATTAGATCTTGTCTCAGTTAGATTAGCACAATTTAAGCTAAGTCTTATTTTTTCCCTCTTATTAATATTTTTAGAAAATCTCTAATTACCAATAAATTTCACAAATTATTATCTTATTTATCACATATTATTTACTAATTTATCAATCTATACCCTTTAACTAAATTAGGAATAAAACCCCAATATTCACAAAATTGTTAAAACACTCACCCTCACTAATAGTTTAAACTTTCAGTGTAACAGTAACTAGTTGTGTTAACAACAATAATAAAGAGTGATCAATATATTATATTAGTATCGCACTGGTTTATTATGAATTAAATTAAACTATAATGAAAAATCTATGGTTATCACTTGTATTCTCTACAAAGAAAATTTAACACTACATGATCAATAATGAGACCTAATTTTTTACTAGGGCTGATCCATTAAAGTTTCTCATGTTGAGGTCTCATCTATTATGACATGTAGTAGAATTTATAATTTTACTCATGGAGTTTAATTTAAATAATATATATTTAAAATAGGTAAAAGTGTAAGTTATCATAAATTGGTTAGTTGTATTCCCATTACAATATATAACACAAATCATATATACTTTTTGATATGATTTCACATCATATATCATCACTAAAGATGCTTATAAAATGTTTTTTATGGTTAAATTTTTTATTAGGCATTGGTGTATAAATTATTATTATTAATCCATAAGGATAGCCTATGACATTCACATATAAATTAGGTTTTTCATGTATAAAAATATAACATAATATAAGGCATTGATTTAGGAATATTACGTTAATTAGTCCCTAAAAATAAAATTTATTAAGATATATGGTGTTTCATAATTGGCTTTTAATAAAATTAAATGATCATTGAAGGTTACTCAATGATCATTATTAATAACCTTAAAGGTTCCTCAGATCAAATTTGGATTTTTTCCAATATCATAAGTGATTATAAAGACTCTTTGAATACCTTTGAGGAGATTCAAATTTAACATACTTATCTTAAAGATAAAAGTCTACTGATTGGTTAGAAAATTATGGGCTCAATAACTAAAACCTCACCAGATGGACTCAACTTGATCATATCCCTCCCAATTTTCCCATCATTTTTAATGAAGAATAAGGACATGATAATTATGGTCTATGATATCTTGATTTATAACATAACTCTTGGTCCCATGAGAAATATTTTTTACACCTTGAACATAACCAAGCCCATGTCTAACATGGCTACTTTGAACATAAATTTATAATGATTTATACACCTTTAACTCAAGTCATATTGATGTAATTTTAATGATTTATAAATCTTAGATGATAATTTTTGAACCATTTAAATTACATTTATGGAAAGATACATATCAACTTCTCTAGCAATATTTTTCTTATTCTCGGGATCTCTGGTAATTTGAAGGAAAATTTTCACAAATGTAATAAGGGTATTATATTTTTTGTGAGTAAAATGGGTGGTTTTAGAGTTAATGTTAAACTTATTTAATTTTAAAACCTTAAGGAACACACAAAAATTTGGGTCAAGCTAAATTAGCAAGGTCCCACTCCCCTCATCAAGTGCATTCATGGTTATGACTCTCAACTCTCTCTTGATTTTTCCAAGTCCTAGACTGATAGGACAATTTAAATTCATGGGTTTATGTTGGAGGTTTCTAAATATATCATTTGTAATTCCACAATTATGGTTGTAAATGGGAATCGATTATTCAAGAATAGAAGTAGAAAAAAGGAGCTAGTTTAATATTTTTTCAAGGTTGATGAGTATATCCACCATTTTGATGTTAGGTTCCTCAAAACTACCATCTCGTACCCATGAAATGATATTTTAATCTACGTCATGAAGCACCTCAATCTTAAAGGTAAGTACCACATCATTTACTCACATCATTTTCTTCATCTGAATCATTTTACATACAACACCCATATTAGCCTTCCCTTTTTCTTCTTAATAAATCTGTAAAGAAATATTACAAATTACCAAGATGAAAAAACTAATGTCTTGATTCATCAATCATTTTTTTTATTCTATTTAAATCTACTCTCCCCATGGTCAAGTCAGTCATTACCTATAATGATGGTGATTAAGGTTCGGTGGATGGGGTCAATCACATTTCAAATCTGATGAAATCCCTATAGATGATTAATGGGAGAAAGATGAGACCCTAGCCCATCTCACTAGTATAATAAAAACCAAAAATCCTAATAAAATCACTGAGAAAACCAAATCTACTTTAGTGTAAAAATATAAAGAGTCTAGAAATTCTAAAATAACTCCCATCAAACTAGATGAGAGTAATAAGTCTATGATGGATACCCTAGTTGACAAGGTTTCAAAACATTAAAATCCACTCCTCACTCAGCTTAACCTCATTAAAGATATGGTGAAATAATTTAAGAAATCAAAATAAATCCATTTTTGATATTTAACATAGGATTTAAGGGTAGGATAATGATTTTAAGTAGGTCATTCACAATAAAAACCAAGCCCTCTTTCAATTTTAGGAAGTTATGTAGAATAATATGGTGTAAAGTAATAAAATGAATAATAATACCAAATATGAAGTGGATGAGGGTTTTATGATCTTGAAGGTGGCTGAGGGAAAAGGTAAACATAAAAAGAAAAAAATCTCATAGAAATGGGTAATGGAAGAAATTATTGATGGACCATAAAAAAGAACTCAAGGTAAATAGAAAATGCAAGAGGATACGAGGCTTCCTAAAAAATAATATACCATCATTGAAATCAATATATATGATATTAAATAATACATGGAAGATAATATATGTCTTGAAGGCATGGCCAAACTTTAATTTCCTTTTATCTATGTCGATGCTCTTTTTGGTTGGTTTTGTTGATGTTTTATGATTCTTATAGTTTTTATTTGGCCTTTATTGTAATGGACATGTCACTTGTACTATCTATTTTTTATGCTATGTTTTGAATTCTATTGTGAACTTAGTTGTGAGATACATATAAAACCCTCTTTTACCCATATTTAATTGAAAAAATGAATAAAATTTAATCCCATATATAAATATGGTATAATGTTTAGATGCACATTTTGATAATTTTTTGATTGAAAATATTTCATGAAAAGATAATTATCATGCATATGCCATGGATATTGATGATTATTTAATACCAATTAACATAAATTATGACCAATAAATCTTTTTCATATGGAATCTGTATAAAACATCAATTTTAGATACAAGTTTAGTAGCTTTGTCGGTCTTCAAAACTACAATGTAAAAGGTTCGTAATGGTTTAATAATATTATTTTTTTAATAAATCAATTAAATCAGACACTTTTACAAGAAATGATAATAATAAATTATATATAGACACACTTAGATATGTTTTTATTGAAGGATAATTTTTTAAACGATCCTTTGAAGGAAATTTACTCTGAAGCTTAAACACTGATGGGGATAAGTTAACAATACAATAAGTACATGCAAGTTAATGTGGAAGACACTTTAGTGGAAAATCAATCTCATAAGTTACTTTAACTAGGTTAATATAGGCCTAAAATGGCACATTAATGTCAGTAATATGTGAAAAATTCCAATGACACATTAATTTAAACCATGTCCCTTCACAAAAATTATAATATATTTTTTCCTTAGCCATTTTCTTTGGTGATTTGATTTGATAGGAAAAATAAATCTAGAATCATCAGGTGGGAATAGATTTATAATTATATCTACTAAATATTTTATGAAATAGTGGAATATATAACTTTAAATTTTAATACATGGGAGTACATATGTCAATTTCTTATGACGTATATTATCTTTCACTTCAAGCTTCCTTCAACTATCATTATAGGTAATGGTATATATTTCAAAAATAATATTTTCAATATTTTTTCACTAAATATAATATTTGGAATACATTCTCTACTTCTTATTACCCTCAAGAAAATGGGAAAGTAAAAGATACATTAAGACTATAAACAAAATCATGTGTAAAATAGTTACTAAATTTACTGATGATTGGCATAGCCAAAGAGATTATTCACTATATTATTATCACCTGAACATTCACACACCAAATGGGGATACTCCATATTATTTGGTCTATGATATAGAATAAGTAATTCCATTAGAATTAGAAATTTCATCCTTAATATTATCCCTCAAGGGAATCATTATAGATAATAAATACAGAGAAAAACATTTTCATGAGTTAGAAAAACTGGATAATAAAACAATACAAGTAGAAAAACCTCTCATAATATATTAGAATCACATTAAAAAAGATTAAAAAATAAATAAAAAGTAAATAGTTTGAGTTTGGTGACTTGGTTTTGAAGGAAAATATAAGGAGTGTCAATGCAAAAGAGGAAACTAAAGGCATGTTCAAGCCTAATTGGTTGGGTCCTTATCTGATAATGAAAAAATTAAGCACAAGGTTTAATCTTTTGTATTTTATTTAAATGAAATTAGTCAATATTATAATGAAAATTATGCATACTAAGTGGTTGTATAATTTTAAAAATTAATATATATATATATATATATATATATATACATACATATATATATATATATATACATACATACACACACACACACACACACACACACACACACACACACACACACACACACACACACACACACACACACACACACACACACAAACATATACATATATACATACATACATATATATATATATATATATATATATATATATATATATATATATATATAAACACACACACACACATACACACACACACACACACACACACACACACACACACACACACACACACACACACATATATACATATACATATATATATATATATATATATATATATATATACATACATATATATATATGTATACATATATATATATATATATACATATATATATATGTGTGTATATATATATGTGTGTATATATATATATGTATATATATATATCTGTATATATATATATATATATATGTATATATATATATATATATATATGTATATATGTATATATATATATATATATATATATGTATATATATACATACATATATATATATATATATATATATATATATATATATATATATTTCAATAAAAACTTAAGACCCATGCATGATATGTTTAGTTCATTTATATCACTTGATTTATGCTTTAATATATGTAGAACTTATCTAAATATATTTTTATACTATATATGATTCACAAGTATACTTAAGTGAGTTGTAGAACATATAATTTGTCATTTTCAGATGTAGTTATAGGTGGTGATATTATATCGGGTCCAAAAAATTTACATAGACAAAACTTCACTTATCCAAATAATCACACACTACACTATTGTCCCATTCCAACATTATTGTCCTAGTGAACACATTCTCCAATTTATTAGATTAAAAATATTCATATGCCTTATAAAACTTGTTTTCATCACAACAAGTTCAATAGGGCCATATTTTACACATGTTTTATCACTCTGACTATCCCTATTATTCCTACTATAGTATTGTACATTGTACAAATATTTCATTATTTATCACCTAATTTAAAATTTATATCTCACTAGATACCTATGATTTTTATATGATTATTTACAAATTTATTATATATATCAGTTTCACTTATGCATTCATGATTATCATGTTCTCTATTTTACACCATGCTTTGTGTGTAGTCAATTTATCTATATTATGGACATTTTAACATGCAATTTATTTTATCTCTAAGACTTATTATGTGTTTCTACGCATGTGAGTGAAATTTGAACATGTACCTTGTATGTGGATCTTTATCCTTCTTTCATGCTTTGTGTTCTCTTGCATGTACTATTTTTATGTGTGTCACAACCATTACTCTTGCATGCTATGTTTCATCAATTTTTTGATGCCAAGATGGATATAATTCATTTTAATTGAGTATTTATATATCAATTTAAAGTATTCAATATATTATCATTATTAATTGTGTGTATAATTGTTAACATATATATAGACATGGCATTGTGTATATCTAGATTCATATGTATCGTGTGTTATTATATTGATCATATTATAAATATGAATGCCTTGATTTATGATAATATCACTATTAATCTAGAATTAAATATTTATTTAACATCATTTTTATAACTTTTTATTCTAAGATAAGTTGGTGTGCATGCTTCAAAACTCACCTTAAAAGAGGGGGCATATAGGGTGGATTTTCTTAAAGACTAAGCTTAAAAATTACACTACATAGACATAAAATGATAGTATTTTATCAATTTAACATATTTTATACTCATTTTTTAATAAAAATTTATATTCATACAATATTTAACCATATATAAAATTTCAAATGCTAGGATTGTCCAAAATAGTGCACTTTCCTCTTAGAAATCAAAAAATATTTTATAGAATTTTGAAAGTTAAAAAATATTGTATAGTGGTTACCCATAATAATTTCATATTTAATACATAGTATCATTACATATTTTAATCATATTTTGGGCATAATGCATGACACATGTTCCAAAATTTATGCATATTTTACTTATATATTTAGTTGATATTACTTAATTATCATAATTAGTATACTCAGATATCAGATTATGGGCATGTATGTGGTGCATGGTCACTTTATTTATTAGTTTTGAACTAGTTTTAATAAAATGAATGGAAATTAATGTCATTAGTTATATTATATACAATAGACTACTTTCATATTGTATTTTACCAATTTTCTACTAGGTATTTCACTAGTTTTACACTAAAATTAATATTATATTATCTATAGTGATTGATTCATTTTTTTGCACTTATTTTTCACTATAATGATCTATTCGAATTCATACAAGGATTATAAGATATTTTAACATCGTGAGTTATTAAATTATGATTTAAATTTAATCTTGAGTTTATAACCATAATTATCCTACCAATGAGGATTAAAGCATGCACAATCCAATCCAAATGTTTTAAAATAATTCTCCAATGGTACCGCACACTCTATTCACTAGTTTTACACCAAAAAACACAATGGTTCATGTACATTAAAAGATGTATTCATTATTTGTTATATATTATTTGATTTATAGGTTTATTGTCTTTAATTTCATATTTTTATCATATGTAAATACTAATTTATATACGTTTCATTTTATGATTGCATGAAGTACAGTTCAGCATGTGATCTACATTCAAAACCATCATTCACATGCAATCTCAAGTATAAAACTCTTCTTTTTACTATAATACTTTCAAATTTTCACATTACTAGAATTAAATGGTGGGAAATGTAGGCACTAAAATAACAATTTAATGCTAAAAAATGCACTTCTAAACAATCCTTATGCATACTTAACCTATGCTCAATTCTATGGTTTCAAACCACTATTCATTTATGTATAAGAGGATGACCCTTTATCTTAAATAGATTTGATATTGAACTTTCCTAATCCTCATTCTATGTAACCTAGAATAATGTCTAATTAATTCATACTTGGAGTTTAGTTGTCTCTATTCCTCAAATGAAATTTAATGAACCCAAAAAACTATCAAGATAATAAGATTACCAATAGGAAAATATATAAAACAATACTTAAAATTGATTCATATTGAATAACTTGAAATAATTAAAAACCCAAACCATGCTTAAATAAGCCTCAACTCATAATTAGAGTTGACATGGAAAAATTCAAAAAAAATTAAAATCTAAAAAAACTTCTATTTTTAAGAACTACTATTTTTAGTAAGTTTTGCATACAAGTACATGTAGCTCTAAACATTTCCCAAAATAATCAAAGCACTAAAATTATCCTATGAGATGAAATTTTACTAAATTTGATGTTGTTCCTAAAAATATACAATTTTTTAAAGTAGAAAATTTCAAAAAAAAATCATTAAAATCTAATTTCAAACCCTCAGATGGTCACATTTGACCTTTGAAAAATAAAAACATTAAAAACAAAAAGTGATACTTAGGATATAAAATAAATGTTTGAGATGGTCATTTTGGCATATAGAAGAGCTCAAACAGAGCTACGAGTCAAAAGTTATGACCTCCAGAAGTTGGCCTATTTTTTTGCATCATTTTCCTTTGGTTGAAAGCAACTCAGCTCCTGTGAGTTGCCCTGATTTTACTGTTGCCATTTTTATTTGTCAATATTCTTTAACTACCATTATATAATCCAAGTGTTGTCTTATTTTTACAATCCTTCCCACTACACCAAATATCTATTATAATTCCCTTGCTTTGTGCTCATTATCTTCATATCCAAAACCTGCACTATTTTTTCCTTCTTCTTTGGAACCTAATACTACCAACTTACTTCTTCATATTCTTCACCCTCATCATCTTATCCATGGAGTTCATATAAATATGAAACATTAAATAGTAGGGAGATATCAAAATTTTGTGGTAAACTCACCTCATAAGCATTGTCATTGAATTTTTTTCACAATTCTACACGGCCCAATTTTCTTGTAGTTCAACTTGTTGTACATGCCTTTTGGAAATATTTCTTTCCTTAAGTAAACCATTACCAAATCTCCTTCTTAAAGTACCCTAGATATTCTTCTAACATCTACTGAAGCTTTATATTTCTTATGACTTTCTTATTGCTCCTTCTTATAATTATTGCATATGCTCTACAAATGCTTCAACATCATCACTAATTTGATCTGCAATTAGTAATTATATCAAATATAAAATACCCAAAGTATTTCTCCCATAAAAAATTTGAAATTATTATTTTCTTGTTGATCTATTTAATGAACTATTATATGCAAAATCAGCTTGTGGTAAATCCAAGTCCCATTACTTGAGATTCTCTCCTACTATGCATCTCAATAAATTTCCCAAACACCTATTCACAAATTTTTTCTATGCATCTATTTATGGGTGATGTTCACTACTTAATTATATCTTAGTACCCATCTTATTCCACCAAGTCCTCTAAAAATGACTTATAAATTTCATGTCCCTATCTAAAGTAATAGGTTTTGGAACACCAACAATCTCACAATATCCTTAAAAAGTAATTATGTAACTCTAGCGGCATCATTGGTTTTCTTACATATAATGAAATGAACCATCTTACAAAATATGTCTACAAAAAAAAATTGAATCACTGCCTCTTTGTGTGTTTGGTAATTCTAACACAAAATACATACTCAAATCTAACCATGGTCCTCTTAGAAATGGTAATATCATGTATAATCCAATATATTATTCATGTCCTTTATCCAATTAACATATCGTACACCTTGAAACATACCTGGTCTCATATCTATTCATCTTTGGCCAAAAATGCTTTTCCTCCACCAAAGATATTGTATTCATCTTACCAAAATGTCCATCTAAACTGCCACTATGTAATTCTCTTATTATATTATCTCATAGAGACCCAACCATAATGCATATATATTTCATTTTTAAGATATAATCTTCCTATATAAGATACTCATCGTGAAGAGTATCTATCCTACCTATTTATGGATTTCTACACTATTCAAATATCTTGCCAAAATATGAATCAATATCATATAATTCTTTGATAGCTTTAAATCCAACTACTTCACTCACCATAGTAGTTAATAATGTTACTATCTTTCTCAATGCATCAAACACCTAATTCTATCTTCTTGATTTATGTTTCAACACAAAATTATACCCATGTAAAAAATATACTCACTTTGAATGTTTACTATTCAACTTCTTCTATGTATTCACATACTTCAAAATCTCATGATCTGTAAATAGGATAAACTCTTTAGGCACCAGGTAATTCCTCTAATATCTTAATGCTTATATAATTACATAAAATTCAACATCATAGGTAGAATAATTTATTCTTTCCTCATTCAATTTCTCATTGGAATATGCTATAGGATTTTCTTCTTGACTCAGAACAATATCAATTCCCACAAATGAAGCATCACAATCAACTTCAAACACTTTATTAAAATCTAGTAATGGTAAAATTGGTCTTTTAGTAATCTTCTTCTTCAAAAATTCAAATTTTGTTGTGGCTGCTCTAGTCCATGGAAATTCCTTCCCTCTCATGCAATCTATTATTGGTGCCACAATGCTAATAAATTTTTAGTAAATTTTATATAAAAATTTTCTAACCCATGGAAAATTCTTATCTATGTAATGATTTTTTTAATAGGCCACTCAAAAATTGCCTTTATCATTTCTTCATCCATTTTCACACCATCTGTTGAAATTACAAATCCTAAAAATACCAAACTATTTTGTATAAACTTATACTTCTTCAAATGTGTATACAAATTTTCCTTTCTTAACAAATCTAGTACCATTCTCAAATGTTGTAAGTGTTCTTATTTATTATTACTAATATAAAAATATCATCAAAATAATTAACCAAAAAATTACCAATATATTCTCATAGCACTGTATTCATCATCCTCATAAATGTGATAAGTACATTAGATAATCCTAAGGGAATCACCATCTAATCATATAAGCCATCCCTAGTTTTGAATGCAATTTTCTACTCATCTTCTTCAAAAATTTGAATATGATAATAACCACTCCTTAGATCAATCTTGGTAAAATATTATGCTCCTACAAGCACATCCATTATATCATCTAAATAAGTTATAGGAAATCTATACTTGATTGTAATTTTGTTAATGTCTCTACTATCCACATATTTTTTCCATCGTCCATCTTTATTTGGAGTTATAAACATTGGTGTTACACATGGACTCAGACTTTCCCTTATCATATTTTTTCTTGATAATTCAGTAACCTATTTATTATATTCTACATGTTCTACTAGACTCATACTATAAGTTACTTTATTAGGTAGAGCTGATCCTAGAATAAAATCAATGTGATGTTAAATATCTCTCTTTAGTGGTAAACCATCTGGTAACTCATTAGGTATAACATATGCATATTCTTACAACACTCTTACTACTTTTATTGGTATTTATACCATTTTTTTGTCTTCATTACTTGATACTAATACATAACAATAACTTTCTACCTTCATATCTTGGATAAATTATTTAGTAGAGTTCATGCTTTCTATTTTCTCTTCCTCTTTAAGTGGTAATAAAACTACCTTTGTACCACCTTTCCAAAAAGTTTACATTTTATTTTCTCCATCATTAATTAATTTCCTATCAAATTGCCACGGTTTCCCCAATAACAAATGGCATGCATCCTTTAGAAAAACATCACACCATGTTTCATCACTATAAGGTTTCACTATGGAAAACTTGATTAAGCACCTTTTATTTACTATAACCTCATTCCATTTATTAAACCATGAAATTCAATAAGGATTAGGATTATTTTAATATTACAAATTTAGTTTCTCTATCAATTTTTTAGAAACCATATTTTCACAACTACCATCATTTATAATTACTTTGCATACCTTTTCACTCAAACTACATATTTTCCAAAAAATATTTGATCCCAACCATGCATCGCTAGCTTCTTTATTCTACACTTATTCCTTGGAGAGATCATGGTTCTTATCATCATGAGATTCTCTCTAACATCTGCTAGTATAACTTTAGTATTGTTATCTTCTATCTTAGCCTCAACTAGATTCACACTTGGGTGATCCTCTTTCCTCCTTTATTGATCTTGATAGTGTGGACACTCAAATGATATATGCCCTTCTTCTCCATATCTATAACAAACATAATATCTAAATTGATTTGGAAACCATCCTCTAGCACTACTATAACCTCATCCTCTTTGAAATCCTCTTCCTCTTTGTTGGTATTAAAACCCTTGCCTATTCTTATCTTACCTTTCTTTACCACATGATGATTCACCTTTATTTGTATCAAATACACCTATGGTGGTATTAAAACCATCTTTTCCACTTATTGGAGGGGATCTACCTCTTCCTAGACCATGAGATGTTCTTCTAAAATTCTATCTATTTTTTCTTCTACCTTCAAACCTAATTGATAAGTTTCCTCCATGAAAAGTATTATATGTATGATTAATTCATCTTGAATATAAAATTTCAAACTATTTACATACCTTATATCCATCTTCTCTTCTATTTCGTCATGCTCCACACGTATATAAAGCTTATAAAATTCAACTGTATACTCTTGTATACTATGAATTTTTTCCTCAAATTTTGAAATCTTCTATATAGGGTTTATGCATAATCCATAGTAATAAATTTATCTCTCAACTCATTCTCTATCTTTTTCCATGAATTAATATTTTATTTACCTTTTCTTTGTCTCTATTTGTATAAGTGATCCCACCAAATCATTGCATGACCTTTCAATTTCATGCATGCAACTTAGCCTTCTTGTCTTCTCTTATAATCGTACACTCAGAACTTTTCCATGCTATTCATCCAATCTATTAACTTCTTTGGTTTTAATTTTCCTCCATAATATGGAACATCAACCTTGATTCCTTCATTTCTTCTTTCTAAATCCCAAACCATCCTCTCTTCCATTGATGATGGTTGATCTTGTCATTCTTCTTCTTGTTGAACTTCCTCATCATGATCTGTGTCTTCACCACCACCTTGTCATCTTCTCTAATTGGTGATAACCTTGGTTAATTATTTCACTTGCCTATACATATCTTTTATGGTCTAGTTCATCTGTGTAATACCTTCTCATCCTCTTGCCATGTCTTACTCCTCTAATATTCAAACCTTGTTCTGATACCAGATAATGAACCCAAAATACAATGAAGACAATAAAATTACCAATAGGATAAGATCTAAGATAATAATAATTTTTTTTTCATATTAAATGACTCGAAATAATTATAAACCCAAACCATGCTTATATAAGCCTCAACTCAGAATTAAAGTTGACATGTAATTATTTGGAAAATACTAAAATCTAAAAAAGACTTTTATTTTTAGAAGCTATTATTTTTAATAAGTTTCACATGCAAGAACACATAGATCTAAAAATCTCCTTAAATACTCTAAACACTAAAATTATCATATGGTTCAAAATTCAATTGAAGTTGACGTTCAGTCCTAAAATTATCCAATTTTTAAAAATAGAAAATTCTCAAAAAAATCATTAAACTCTAATTTTTAACCCTTATATGGTCATAACTTAAGTCATCTAAAAATATTTTGATATTCATTTTGGCATGTGGAAGAGCTCAAACAGAGCTATGGGTCAAAAGTTATGGCCTCCAAAAGTTGGCCTATTTTTTCTACAAAATTTCTCCTTTAGGAAAATAATGTAGGTTAGTTATGTTTGAATTAATTGGTTTCATCCTCCAACAAATTAGTGGCCAATTACCCAAATTCAAATCCATCTTAATTTGTCATTTTGCGTATTTTTCAATCTTGATTTGAGTAAATCCTAAAAACTATAATATAAAAGAACATTTTATACCCATTGCTTTGAGATACTTCTATTATTATAAATACCAAATATTATCTAATTGAAAATTGAGAGGAAGGTACCAATTATTCCCAATTATGAGTCTACATGGACCAAGAATCCTTAATCTAGGTTTGAATACAATAACAAGGTCATAAGTAATTTGCTCAGGCACATAAACATATTAGTATTGAAAAAACATATAACATTTCACTATTATTTTACACACACCACCATAGCATGGGAGAATTACATGGATTTTGCTTCCTCTTCATAATATTGGTATGTAGGAAAAACTCAACACATGATGTGTGATTCATTATTTTTAGGGAATTATATGTTTAATTCCTAAATAATAAATGGGTCCAAGTAGATAAAATCAGTAAATAATGTACAATAATTAGGCTACTATTTTTTGAAATTTCACTATAATTAAGGATTTTAAAAAAATAGTAGTGAGAGAGAGAAAATCAAACCTATCTTATTATGTAATATTCTAGCTAAGATAGGGTCTATAAATTTGTGTATAGGATTGGGAGACTATTGTAAACAAGAATCTAGAGTTTGCTTCTTGATTGGACAAGAGTAATGAAAGTAGGACACCCTACATTTTGATGTTGTAGTCTTATTTTAGTGTTATTGTCCTCATGATCTAAGCTTTTTAATTTTTGTGTACTAGGTCTATGTGACCTTGCTTATGAAATATCAAAGCTTGAAAGTCCATGGATCTCATTGTGTACCTGATTTAGTCTTTAATACCCTAGGTCCTCTTTTTGATTCAACTTGAAAGTAAAATTTGGATAAAGGAGAGGAGGGGTTAGTGTGTAAAGGATATGGTAGATGCACTTCACACCCTATGTGTGGGCATGTTGCCTACATACCGATACACTGATGAGGGATCAAGTTATATGTACTTCTCCCATTTAAGTGCTTGGTGTAATAGTGTGATGAAAATAAAAGTAAATGTGAAACTAAGTGTACTTGGAATGACTAAAGACTTGTGTAAAGGTTTGAATAAGCTTTAAATTTTATTAGATGGCTATATGTAGAGAATAGAGAAAAGTGCTTGAGTGGTCTTACTTGTATTCTTGATTCTCTCTTATAAATGAGTGTCAACCCTTCTAAATGGAATTTGAATGGCCTTTTATAGGGGATTTAATGATCATGGGTTAAATGAATTCAAATTAGGCTGACATGAATTAGGATAATTATTTGAAAGAATATGACCATTAGAAGACAAATGAATTAGGATAATTATTTGAAATAATATGACCATTAGAAGAAAAAATGTACTTGGACAATAGCACCAAAAACATGACACCTTAGGTTTCAGCATTGTAGTTCAAGTTTGGGTGTTGCTATCTATGGTTGATGGAACCTAGGGGGATGGATAAATCATGGAAATATCAATCTAGGTCTACAAAGGTTTAGTATAGAAGACTATGGATGATTGGGAATTAGTGAAAACATGCCTATACAAGTCATGAGAGCAAGCAAGATGGACCTATGGATTGGATGTCATTAGCCATACTCAAGTTATCAAATTTTTCCTTTTATATGACTACATTTTCTCCCCCTTTATTCTAGTGATTTAGTAAAGAAAAATACTAGGATAAAGGAAAAATAGAAATCATACTTGAACTTACCTATAAATTTGAAGCTCATGAAGCTATGTGATGTTGGAGGTGCATGGAGAGAGCATGGTGTGAAGTGTGAATCTACAATAAAAAACATAGAGTAGAACAGTCCTTACTAGATATTCTATATCTAAAATAAGAACATATAAAATCTAGGTAAGAGAGAGAGGAAGAGAAAGGAATGAATACACCTCACCAAGTACGTGAACCAATACAAAGCATATTGTGATACTAGATTGTGTTAGGTGTGTGTTATACCAAAAGTAATATCACAAATAGAGTTGAGTGCTCAATTCCTTGGAAGTGGCTCAAGAATGCAAAGGCAGGCCCTTTAGCTCCATCATCACCAACTAAGTGAAGATAATGAATCATGTGTGTGTCAATCAATATTTGGACTATGTGTCCAATCCCTCTGAATAGGTGGCTCAAGAATACAAAGGCTAGTTATTCCTTTGGCTCCATCATTGCCCCATGAATTGAAGCAATGAAGTGATACCGATATGGAATAGATGTCATATGATATTCTCTTAAATCCCATGAATATACTATGATATAACAATGTTGGCATGGATAAATGAACGTATGATAAAAACTAGGACACTCTTTGCCATTTTTAAAGATGGATATTATGCTTGTATGAAGGCCACTCCAAAACTAATGGAATAGGCTTATGTGGAAGCCAACTTGGGAAGTCAAGTACTCGAGAGATTAAGCTTGTATGTAATCCAAATGTGAAAGAGGATGCCAAACACTTGCAGATGGATTAAGGCATGAAACTACTAATACTTTTTTTATAAATAAACTAAACTCAAAAAAAAAGGGAGGATCAATGTGACATATACATTGTCCCTAATCACTAGTGTCTGGAACATGGATTTTGATCTAGAAGTTATACCAACTACCTATTCTAAAACTAGAAGTAAGATCCATCATGCCATGCATGATGCACCCTATACCTAGATTATCTAAGAAAAAAGTATACTAAAACAAATTGAATCTAGACTGTACTGAGCTAACAAACCAGTGATTAAACTCACTTTTCTATCTATTTCTTAAAAAAATGATTTTTCTATTGCCTAGACAAGAGCACCAAAAATAAGACACCCTACTATCTTGTGATGTAGTTTAACTTTGGCATTATTTTCCAAGGCCAAATCTAGTAACTATTCTAGATTCTTTGTTATTTTCCTGGTCTATTCTACCTGGTCTGATGTCTAGATTCTCTTATGAGTGTTTTAAAAACTACTTTTTCATCTATTAGGAGATCTGATCTATATGATAAAACCCCTATTTGTTTCCCCCTATTTTGAGAGTAGGAATGAAGATTTTGAAATGAATACCCTTAGAAGAAAGATCCCTAAAAGTGTGTTATGCTTCATATATATATGATGTAGCAATGATAATTGACAAGATATCTCAAGATATATCAAGGTTTATACTAAGAGATTGGTAGATCAATAGGGGTATGCCACATAGATATAATAATGTAATAAAATGTGAAATATATTAAAATGGAATCACAAGTGTTAGTTTTTAGTTTTTAGTTGTTATCAAGGATGGATGAAGCATGATATCCATCATGGCATCTAAGAAAGCAAGGAAATACATGATATGGATCATGGCATTATAAACAAGAAAAATAATTAAGAAACAAGCATACAATGCAAGAAGAAGCATAAAATAGTGGCCAAGGGGATAAGTAGTCAAGGGACATGGGAAAATGTCACTCAAAATAAAAATCAATCATATAAGTCATGTTCAAATACCACATACACATACAATTGAAATAAATAAAGTTGGCACAAGGGCTACAGGCACATGGAAGAGTATAAACAAAGGACATTGGAAAATTTCCTAAGGCACACACATGAATAGAAGTAAAGGACATTGGTAAATATCCTAAAACACATATGAGGCATGAAACATGAAATGATACTAGTCAACACATCAAGCTATGCTAAGAAAGAAAGGAAATCATGTATAAATAAATGCAAGATACTAGTGAGTGTCGATAAAGGTAATATATGTAATCTTAATAATTAATTTATTTCAACATGATAACTATAGTGTGTGGTGTAGGAATGACATAACTTGGGTGGTGTAGTAATGTAGAAGATGCCCCCAATGGGTATGTATATCGATGTGTGTCTTGAATGTAGAAGTAGGATGCCCTCTTAATGGGTAGAGTGAAGCAATCAAGGATCTAGATGTCACTACACACACTAAAATAAGATTAGGGGAAGCATGATAATGTAGATAAATCAAAAAATAATATCATAGAATAGAAAATGTAAGTCTAGCATAGTAGTAGTAATGTAAAGCATGGATGATACATACAATTGAAAGGTGTTTATTTTTTAGAATTATTTTAATATTTTTGGATTTTTTTTTGTATTTTTTAAATAATCTATGTACAAGAAAGACCAAGAAGAAATGATACTAATCGATGAGTCTCAAATGAGACTCCTTGCCATAGTGTCCTATATCAAACAAAGGTATCATGCATGATTATGAAGAATAATGGAATGGTTGAGACTATGATTCTAAAATCTATGTGCATTGTAACTATTTTGATATCTCTGAAGTGGAAACAAAATGTGGGATTCCCTTGTAACTCTAAGAAGTGGATGTAACTAGGGACTAATTTGGAAGTTGGAAAAGGATTTCTCTAAAAGTGTGCTTTATGTTTAGAAGCATGAGATCTCAATGTTACTACTCTGGGTGTGAATATTGTATCTAGAAGCTATTTAGAATCTTGATGCTATGGAGGTTTATAAACTCTATGTACTATTGATGTGTGCCTCAACTATGTATGAATCTATACTAGAAGAAGAATAGTAACAGTTGGGGAAACTAAAACTAGTGGAGAAGCCGGAACTAGTGTCTGTAAAAGAGATGGCTCTAAAGTGGGGAGTGGTAATTCATATATAAATCCAACTATAATAACCTAATTAGTGTGAATGAATTTCATGAATTTGTGAACTATAGATGTTATTTCTAAAATTATTTGAATCTATGGGTGACCAAGTAACATATGAAAAACTCCTTCACTGGGAACTATGGTAAAATGTCTAGTCACATGTGTTGGACCAGTCTATAAAGGAAGTACAATATCACCTAATGTAATTTGTATGTGCCCATTGAATCCATTGATAACTATATCTATCATATTGATATCCTACTCTAAATAGCCCAAATGCTGCAATAATGTAATGGTGCACATGTTGACTCTAAAACCATTATTGATGAGCACACTATGAATGGGTTGATTATGAATATGTTATCTGATAAAGAATGCATTATAATCTAAATTATCCTCAACAATATCCTAATTTGAGAAAGATATTGAAGGTTTATTTGGAACCTTGGACTCATGAAAACCTATCATACTGCTCAAAGGATGTGACTCAATTGAAGGTCCTTGGTATGTAACTAGTGGAGAATGTGCATGGTATGTGTGGTGAACACCTGATGTGTTCCCTTTCTCTTGTTTATAATTCTATGGAAATGGATCTAAGAAGATTTTCAAAGCTTTATCCTATGTTGGCCTTGCTTGTAGAGGCTCAACTAAAGTACTAAGATCAAGTAGGTTGTCATCTATCAAGTCCTGTATCTTATGTCTCAAATTTATGCATCTATTTTTAGTGTGGCCTAGTTCCCTATGTCTACACATAATATTTTCACACTTTTATTGATTACTGACACTTTGTATCTTGTATCAACCTACCACATCTTAATCTCTCTGAGTGCATGCCTTAAGGGGTACACTGAGAAAGTGGTGGGTAAACCTTTGGTGCTTCATAAGATTGTTATTCATTTTACCACTTGTTACCTACACTTTTACTTCCTAAAACCTTGAACCCATAGCTTATTTCTCTCTTTCCTTTCTATTCCCACCATTTGTCATGTCTTATCCCTCATTTTTTACCTTTTTTCCCTTTTGAATTATTTAGTAAGCTAGGTTGACCTGGTTGACCTAGCTTCTTTTGGGGATACTTTGCCTTTTCTTATTGCTTTACCTCCTAGCTAACCTAACATAGACTTTAGGCATTTACTTGATAATATGCTAGGTTAACCTAGTCAACATAGCACAAATGACATGTTCAAAATTATTTAAGGTGAGATACCACTATATATACAAGGTCATTCCTTACCATTTCATAAGAGAGTTGAATTGAGCAAAAACGTGCAAACACATATCTGCTTATTGACCATTTTACTTGAGGAATAAAGCTTTAGGGTTCAATACTTCCTTTTAGATCTCTAATCTTGTCTTTTGCAGAAGTATTTTGGATGCTTAGGTAGGTCATTTATCCTAGAGCTGATTTATCTTGGTTGTCATTAGAAGCCACAATAATCTCTTATGAAGCACCATTGGCCAAGGTAGAGGTTGAGACTCGGCAGGTTCATCTTCAAAGGTAATTATTCCTAACTTTACTTACCCATTTTAAGAGTAGATAGATAATGAAATATGTATTCTTCTCTCCCATGTATTAGTATTTGTTATACATTTATGTGAGTATATGTCTCCTATACATGTTTATTTTATTTTTTATTTACTTGTTTTACTTTAACCCCCACTTTGTGCCACAAGATTTGGTGAGCACTAGATTAGTTTACTTTTATTGTTATTATATTAGTTTAATTTCTTATTTATTATCATAAGTGAATATAGAAACCATAGGACTATTTTAGGGTTTTTGTGTAATTGTGTTAGATAGTAGGCTTTATAACCTTACCTAGCATAATGTGTTGTGATAGATGATACAAGTGATCCCCTTATCGGGTCTAGTGAATCCTCATATTGGTCATGCTCTTACTTAATAAGTTGTGTGCCCCAATCAAAATTGTAGGTGTGATCTATATTATCTAATATAGGATTGATTTATGCACATCATGAAATTATAATTTCATAAATTTTGGTGAACTCAACTTGAATCAAACCCTTATAAGGTTTATTTGATTTATTTTTTCATTTTGTCATCTTTTATATCATATGTTTCGACTTGTTGGCTTGATTCTATCAACCCAACTATTTTTCTCTATGTAAGAATAGGCAAATCGATTGACCCGATCAACCCAGCATAGGTTTCTAGTGCTTTATAGACTTTTTGTTTAGCCTACTAGGTCAACTAGGTTAACCTAACATAGTTCCAACAACTTTGTATTAGGTTCCTATTAAGGATTCACAGTGTAGGTTCTAGATTTTGGACTTCTAGATTTCAAATATAGTCAACTAGGTTGACCAACTTGACTTAACACATTTATATACTTCTAATTTAGTTTACTAAGTCAACTAGGTCAACTTAGCATACTTCTTCATCTTTTCCAGTAGGTTTCTATCTCACTTGATCGACCAGCTCGATCTAGTTTTGTAGATTGGGAAAGTTATCCCCAAGTCTATAGGTTAGTTATCTATTCTATTTTCATCTCTAAAACACTAAGGTTAGTTTATATTTCTCTATTTCTACTCTACTCTATACTTTTCTTTCAAAATTATAACCTATTTATGTATACCAATTAGATTGACTAGCATCATTTCAATTGACTATGTATTTCATTTTAGTATCTACTTTTCTAGACTAGTTACAAGCATATTTCATTTCATCTTTCAGCTTTTTATCAATCCTTTCTCCTTTCTTGTATGTTTTGTTATGTCAATCAGCTTGACTCTACACTATCCTAGACCTTAATTTTTGCCTCTATCAGTTGCACTAGGTTGACCTAGTAGTTTTTGTAACTCCTATGCACTACATTAGGTTGACTAGGTTGACCTAGCACAATTTTTAGGCATTTTTCACTTTTAGTTAGCTTTTTCTCTCTAAACTAGGTTGGTTCTATGGACCATGTCTAGCTTTATTGCCCCTATTTTGCACTAGGTTGATCAGGTTGACCTAAGTTTATTTTTATCAATTTCTAAATCCTTTATTTTCTCATCTTTCTTTCCTTCCTTTTTCATAAAGGATTTCCTATTGGGTGAAAACACTGAATCTCAAACAATAGGCATGATGAAATTCACCAATCTACATAGGGTTTCTCATAGACAAAGTAGAGTTCCTTTTGAAAATGCTAGTAATGTCCATATTACAACTCACATAATGGAATATGGGTTCCCTCATGATACTCATTTTCAGCATAATCCTTCTTTCCTCCTAGAAAACTAACCTAAGTTTGAGTATACTCCCAAAATTCTTTTCTTTATTAACTAATTTCCCCAATATAAAGGGAAAGATCCATCTACCATTTACAATATCATGATTAGTGGTTAAGACAATGAACCTCATTCACCACGTTCTACTTTCTCAAATGGATTTGTTAGTATGGATTTCTTTTCTTCACAACCTCTCCCTTTGATCATGATCTCTTCTCATGCATCTTCTTCTTATTTCCTTTCTTCTACCTCCATGCCTAGTATCTCAACTACCATGGCTATTTTTACATTTAGTGGACCTCTCTTAAGATCCATTATCCTTAATCCTTTCACTAGTTCATTATCTGATACTTAAGGCATTCATGATTCTATTTCTTCTTCCTCTCTTCCATTCACTAGTCCATCTTTTTATACACAAGAAATATTTAACACTAGCGCTTCTCATTCTCATCATTCATCTCAAGATCTCAATAACACCAATAGTGTTACCCAAGCCACTAATACCAACACCAACTCTTATAATAATGTTATTCAAACTTACCAACTTCTATTGTAAAATCTCAACCAAATTGATGCTTTTCAAGCTCATAACACAAATAAAATTTTGAGGATGCAAAATCACCTTCTTCATCTTCAAACACAACCTCAACTAATGGCTTGGGGTACACATAACCAAAGTGTTCCTCCCCCTCCTTTTCAAGATTCTCAATATAATCTTATTCCTCAACCTCCTTTAATCAATAAAACTATCAAGCATCTAAAAAATGAACCTCTCACTACTCAAACTGCTAAAATTGATATAGGAGGTATAACACCTATAATCTCTTATAATGGATCAATTGATCCTTCTCTTCATCTTAAAACATTTGGAAATATTTATAAATATTGGGTTAAATTAAACACCTTTTCCACTACAAAGATCCTTGTTAACACACTCAGATGTGATGCCTTAGATTGGTACAACTAGCTTAAACCTCATTTCATTACTAGTTTGGACAAATTAGTGAATGCTTTAGTACAATAATTCCAAACTAGTTATCTAATTGAAAACACTTTGGCCCATTTCATCAATTACAAGCAAAGAAAAAATGAAACCACCCAAGTATTTTTTAAATGATGAAATATGTTATCAAACAAATGTGAATACAACATGGCCAATGATAATCTTTTTCATCTCTTTACTAATTCTCTTTATTCCAGATTACAATATCAAGTCCATACCTTTTCTCCACACACTTTGGAATAAGCTATCGATCAAGCTAAATGATAATATTTCCTTATGCATTAATTTGAGCCACCCCAACCTTCTATGCATTCTCATATATTACTTCCTAAAAAAACAAAATTCTACCAATGATGGTGTTTCTAATTCATATAATACCATTCACCATGTTCAATCTATTATTTCTACCCCTTCTTCGAAACTAGCTTCCTCTTCTCAACAATTTACTAATCCTAATTTCTCAAAAAATAACATTAATATTAATATAAACCACTTTCCTTAGATGAAATGATTAAAATTATACCTAAGTCTCTTCCTTTTGAAATTAACCCTACTCATCCTATGAAACCCTAGTATGATCCTAGCAAGTTTTGTTGTTTTCATGCTAGTTGGGGTCATTCTCATGAGACCTATAGATATCTTCATAATTTAGATATGGACTTCCTTCTTGGACCTAATTTCAAATATGATTCTATCATGTGCCAATGTCAACAAACTTATGAACATGCATTCAAAGAGTTAAAAACTCATGATAAAGCTCAAGATTTGAATCAATAAAATTATCATTTAGATATTTATAAGGATTCTTTACCTAATCATTAACCAATTCAAGAAAACCAAGGCAAGCCCATCTCTTCCAATAAAAATGTAGGAAGTCTTTCAGAACCAATTTCTAAATAAAATGTGGTTAGCATTACTAATATGTGAATGAGTTGTGGCAAGAAGATATTATAATCTTTGATGAAGATCAAACTTATGATTCTCATTTGGATATCACATCCCAGATATTATAATCTTTGATGAAGATCAAACTTATGATTCTCATTTGGATATCACATCCCATGTTATTTATACCACTCTTCCATCTTCTCCTTCCAATGTTAATAAACATTTTGCTAACACCTCTTCTACTCTTCAAAATCAAGTTGAACCTATTATTTCATCATCTCAACATGATTTAAAACCTTGTTCTAAACCTTCTCATTCTTATCAACATAAATTTCAATGTTATTTAGCTCTTCCCTTTGAAGACCTCCTTAATCATTACACGCCTATATCTAATAATATTATCATGGGTTATGATGAGTGGGATCCCATTGTGGATCTCACTAATCTCCCTTCTTAAATTCCATTTCGTGAGCTCATGAGGACATATCCCCATCATCATAACAATATTATGAAACTATTATTTGATATGAATGTCCCTTGTCCTCCCTTAGTAGGATGAGAACCAACCTTATCTAGTTTCAAGGACATTATCTTGCAACAATGTGAAGAGATGTCCATCAATGTTGACAAAACTATTGACACTTTTCTTTCATTAAAATTTCACATCACATGTATGATTATTGATGAGATTATGCTTGTGTAGATGATCCTACCCCATTTATTAACATTCAAACCATTGATATCCAAGTTAAGTGTGCTTTTATTGATGAGGGTTTTTAAACTTGTGTTGCTTCTCTTGATTTCATTAAAACCCTTAGATATTCTAAATGCAATATTAAGTCCACATGTAGCACCTACCAAGGATATGATAGAAGGAAAATGCCTCCTTTTAGGCATGTGTAGCTTCTCATTACTATTCCATGTATCATTATCATGTGAAGTTGATGATCTTTAACTTTCCTCTTTCTTATAACATCCTACTTGGTAGGCCATTGACTCATCATATGCGAGCTATCACATCTTCTACCTACCAATGAGTTGACTTCCCTCATAATGGGGCCATTTATAGGATTCAAGGAGATGTTAACCCTTATAATTTTGATTAATTCCAAGATCGTGGTGTGTTTAAGATTTTTACACTTGAGCCTTTACCTAGCATTTCATTTCATGAGTCACAACATCCAAATTTTCTTGTCAACTCAACCAGAGGATACAATGGGCATCGTGAGCATATTGGTAATATTCCTCCCAACCTTTTAGACTCCAATGATGATGAGATTGATGAGATTAATATCAAGATCAAATCTTATAATCTCATTTGTCATCTCATCTCATAACTTCTTGCTTCATTGTAACCTCATTCTTGAAAACCTCCTTGTGATGACATTCATATAGTCTTATCCAAGACTCATTATTCCATTCACCATTCTTAGTCTGATGACAAAGTTATTCTAACTTGTGTCATCAATTTTTATTCACCTAATTATGATGATGGCTATTCCTTAAATGATCCTTTATTAGGTAGTCTTGTCTAAGCCCGTGATGCTGAGATTATGCATTATCATTTTTATTTACTTGAGTCTTTTCATGCATCCTCTCATGTTTTGAATTTTTTAGTTCTCAATTCTTATATTTTTCCTCTTTATCACAAATTAGAGATGGCACTAACACCTCTAGTTTTTGAGGGTCCCCATAGTACTATGCTCATAGATCATGCTATGACTAACCCTTACCATTTTTCTAGGTTCCCTGATTCTCATCATTAGTTTACTCTTGAGGTTAGTGCTACCCTTATTATACCTTATGTTGATCCTATTCCTCCCATAATAGAGCCTATGTTAGAACTAGTTATTATTGCTTCCTCCACTATTGGTGAGCCTACTCTTGCTTCTTTCATTAGTTTTCTTCCTTCTCCATCATCACCTCCTCTTGGTGATGGTTTGCTTTCTTTGCCTAAGATGGATCCTTTACCCACCAAATGGGGTGATGAGTGGTATCCCTCTTATTCCACACTTGTTACATCTTCTCTCATAAGTGTTCCTCCTAAACACACTCATAAGCATATATTTTACTTTCATGGGATAAATACTCATTCTTCTACAGATTGTTGTAAGTTGTGATAATATATTGACATTTTAAAATCTTTATTCCCCATCTATAGACACTACCATACCTCCTCCCAAGCTTCTTATTGACTATATACCTAAGTATAGTGAGAGGTATTATATATGGCACCAATGTGGCACATATCATATTGATCATTATCATATATTTTAGTAGAATCTTAAGGATCATCTTATAATTATCCCTAGACTAGCTACTTTCCTCCCATAGGTAAATATCACAAGAAGGTTCCCCCTTCTTCTCCTATAGTTACACCTCCTATGGTTCCTTATGTGCCTCCACCTATATTTTCTTCTCCACTTGTGGACCCTCCTTCACTTGTGGATCCTTCTCCACTAGTGATTCCTCTTTTTCCCATCAATCTCATTCCCACACATATTTTTTATAATCCTTTTCCTGATTTCCCTCCACAACATTATCCAATGAGTATTCTTACTTTTTCAGTTGAGGATATTAGAAAATAAGTATTTGCCCAGTATTCAACAAGGACTGATAACACATTAGCAATAGTTCATAACTAGCTTCATAGATATTTATTTGATATCTTGGATAAAGTGTGTAGATAGATTTACTAGTACTTATGAGCACATGCATGGTACTTTTATATTTATATTTTGATTGGACATCTGGTCCATTTTTATTTATTTTTCTATATCTCATTATATCATTTGACACTATGCCAAATTCTTGCTTATCTTATATCATTATCTTCTTTGTTGTACCATATTTATTGTTAATTTTATATTCTATCTTTTTTGCATATTTTTATTCTTCCTTATCATTGCTTTATATTTATATTTTCTTCTTGTTGCATCCCTTGACATTTATTTTTTAAGTTTCTTTGTAAGACCATGGATATGACTCAACAAATCCTCACAAAATCACCATATTTAGCTTGTTATTGTCTTGTATCTTCATGATTATTTGTGTTCTTATCCTTTATTTTCATATATAATTATCATGGTGGCTTAGTTGTATTTATCCTATTCCCTTTGGTTATTGTCTCCTTTTACCATTTGACTAGTTAGAAAATAGTCTTTCTCATTACTATTTCCTCTTACCAATCTACCTGTGGAACTCCCTTTTCCTTTCTTCATTTTTCCATAAAATAAGCACATGCACAATTGAGATTTGAGATCACATATTAGTTCATTATCAAGCATAAATGTTATATTCAGTCTTTTATCTTTGGTTACTTAGTTTCCTTTAGCCTTAGCCTACAAATCAATCATGTGTATCAGTATCTCTCTCATGCTTAGTTATTCCAAATCCATATGTAGGAGGAATATACAAAAAAATAATTCTTCAAAATAAATTGAAAATCCAAATCATTTAAACAAAATTCAATGATATCAAAATTAAAAAATATGCAATATTCCTAAAAGTCAAATCACACTAAAAGATGTGATTCAAGCACATCTCCTATCTCCAATCAAATGTAAAACTCACATAGATCCAAATTCCTTTGGGGTGTGGTAGGATAGTATATTGGAATAGGGGAATTCAAAAAAAATTTCTAGTGATACCTACTTTCTCATGCAAGTACCCAATCTTCATATTAGACTGATGGCTCTGTAAGGGGTCTTGAGGAGTGGGGAACATGTCCTAGAGATGTAGGTCCATTTTAATTTTTCATTTTATGAATATACCTTTATGAGATGATATTATTATCACACTTATCTACCTACAAATATTGTGTCTATAAGGAATAGGTTTCCTTTGTATATAAATGACCACTAGTCACTTTGTGTCTTCTCATGTTCTTAGTATGCCTCTTATCTCCTAAGGTCTTCTCTTAAGACATCTAAGTCTTTACCTTTTACACTCCCTTTTTCATTCCCTTTCCTAATATTTCCTCTTGATAAATATTGTCTTGCTTTCTATTCACACCCCTTGGGTTTTTCTTTTTTTAGTTGCATCAGAAGACTTTAGATAGGACCTAACAATTCCTCACAAAATTACCATCCCTTTTGCATTTCAATCCAATATTGTTATTCTACTTTCCAATGTTGTTTTTGAATCCTTTTGGGTTTTTAATTTATGAGTTTTTAATATTATTACCCTTTTTCCCTATGTACTTGATTGTTCACACTTATTCTACCCCATGTGGTGTCCCCTTTGTTGAGTTGTAGTGTAAGACTGTGAATAGGACCTAGCCCTCCTCACAAAGTTTTCCAGCAATAAATTCACCATAAAATTACATGTGTTAATTTTGATATATGATTTAATTTATTATGAAGTTACACATCATTTGACATGCTTCCTAGCTTGAACTAGTATGTTTTATGCTTACTTCATTTTTCTTTCATCTCTTATTTTGTTATTTTCTGAGTGCATGTAAGATTTCAACCATTTCTTGAATTTTTTCATACTCCCCATCTTGAATTATTGTGATAAATTTAACACCAAATTTTCATTTATTTTTCTTCCTTGTGTGAACTTCTGCATACCTTCCATTTTATTACTTTGTTTTTCATACTTCCCAATGTGATACAATATGATTTTACTTGTTTTAATTTGGTAAAGAAAACCTTTCATCTTTGGTTTGAAAATAAATCCCCTTTTTACCATCTTTTTTTCCATTTATTAGTTCTTTATACTTATTCATTTTTCATGTTATTACATATTTCCCAACTTGAATTAGTGTGTAGTGCATTTTTTATTGATTATATTTTTCCAAGTCTTTTTGCCTATTTATTTTTAACCATGTATGTGTTTATCATAATTATAGAAAATAAATCATATCTCATATATTTCCTATAGAATATAAAAAAAAACTAAATACATGTGCTAGAAAGAAATATATCCAAAGCAACCAAATACATAACTAGCAAAATGATAACAATACAACCATAGTGACCACATACACAATCACATTAGTAAGCCAAAATGATACATCATATATATATATATATATATATATATATATATATATATATATATATATCTCAAGAGTTTGATACAACATATACAACCATAAGAAATGCTCTAACTCTAGGACCAGGCTCCATCTTGTCTATCTCATGGCCTAGACATACTGCTTGTTGAGGCCTCAGTATAACTCCTCTAAATGGTATTCTATAATCAGGTAATTCAAGATCTCAATCCCTCTACCTATCCTTATAGACATATTATTTGTACCTATTCTTGTACCAACTTAGTTTGGGTTGCTGCATGTGCCTGCATTAGTTAGGTTTGCATCATTGTATATGCCTACATCATCTATTACACTATCTATAGAAAAATATCTATCTCATTAGTTAGGGCCTACCAGGCCTACCTCTCTCCTACACCCATCTCTACTAGTGGCTATGCCCTCTCTCTAAATTTGTATATGCTTTATGGCCTCTCCCACTAGTGTAAACTAGCTCCCTAAGTTAGGGTAGATAGTATACTTAGATCATCTTGTGTCATGGGGTCATATGGCTATAAATTCTCATTTAGGACATCATGGATTGATCCCCTAACTAGGGACCCCTATCTCTCTTCCTCATCCTTAGGTATGCTTGTAAAATCACACAAGATGTAATTAGATCACTATCATATATCACAATATCTATCTATATATCCTTCACTTTAAAGCGTAATTAATAAATTAATCATATTTTTCTTACCTATCTATGTCTCAACTACTATAGTCTCACCATCTATGTGACCACCTAAAACAATCTCCCCATATGCATGACCTCTTAGTACCTCCTCTATAGGTTGCATCCTTAGCTCAAACTCAACTATCATGGATCATGTCCATCTTAGCCTATGCCTAAGCAATCTCTCACTCATTTTTGTCTCCTATAGCTCCTCTATTGACTCACTAAGGATGATAATGGTCTATACTCTCTTCTCCTACCTCCATTGATGTCATGTCCTTGGTGGCCATAAATCATCTCTCTATGGAGTTGGTAGTGGTACATCTAGTATCACTACCTCTACCTCCTCCTAAGCTACCCCTCATCATGCCTGACCAGTCCATGGTCACTCTCAATGTGACCATAATGTTAGCCTCACTATCAATGGTTTAAATCCATTATTTCCTCATGGCTCCCTTAAATGCTATGTCCAATACTTAGGCATGAGTATTGATGTCACTATATGAATTAGACCCATCTCTCTTGGCACCCATGACACTAGATGTGGATATCTATACCATGTATAGTGTCCTATCACCTCTTTCCTCTCTATTATTTTTCTAATTATGTGTCATCTCTCCCAAGTAATCACTAGCTACTCATATGGTCACCATATTATGTTGATGCATCTCACTATCCATAATGTTGGGATGTGAGGCATGGCCTACACTACCTACTCCTTTCTCCATCTCCTCACTCGAGGTGACCTATCATCAACTGCATGAGACAACCCACCCAATTGATACATAGGAAATCTCTCATATATCCATGTTTTTAATAGTATTATTAGTCTCATAGTCTTATACCCTCTAACCAACATCTCTCATAGATTATACATGAGTTAGACCTAGATGGTAGAGCCTAGATCATATATCACCCCCTCCTCCAACATTATCCTACTCAAGGCTACCATGTATAATGGTACCTTACCATATAACTTATGACAAAGCACCCACTATGTCATAAGGCCTATCACCACCTTTTAGAGATCTAAATTTTTTAATATATAGATATCATCCATGCTCACTCTCCACCCTAGTAATATCATCTCTAAGCCTATCCCCCATGTGACTAAGGCTTTGCTCTCTTATCCACTATCTGGTATCCATGTGGTCATTGGTGCTCCTACCATAGGTATCCCAAGGATGGCATGGATATCCTCTATTGTGAAAGCCACCTCTATCACATCCCCATCCACCTCTCATATGAAGGTGTTAGTCAATCATTCCCAACAACCAAGGAACATGACTAATAGGTCTATACTCAGGGGAATCCTACACATATCTTCTATACCTCTTAGACTTATTGATAATAGTCTAGCCCTATCTCTATTTGGCAATCTCTCCAATAAGTCTAGTAGCCAATAAATATCCAACAATCTATAAAATTGTCATCATCTTGCAATCAAGAAACAACAAAGGATGTATTAGTTCTTCCCTGTCATGTATAATCACAATACATTCTCTATACATTCTATTTTTTCATAAACAAGTATAATTTATTTATTTCTTATCTATTTTAGCCTATTTTGGTCCCCCTTGCCCTTCTTTGGTCATTTTAGACCATTTTAGATATCTTTCAGCTTTTTGCATGCTTTTTTGTGCTTTCTCTAGTTCCCTAGTCAACCAAGTTTGACCAAAATTTTTCATATTTTTATCTACATTTCATATTTTACTTCTTATCCTCTTTTTTTATTCTAAGTTTCCATTTTGTCCCTTATAGACCAATTGGATACCCTACAGTAGGGTTTTGGTTTTAGAATGTCTTAGGTTGACCTATACCCTCTAGGTTGACCATATAGATTTTAGATTAATTTACTCTACTAGGTTGACTTGGTCAACCTAGTAGGTTTTAGTGTGTTGACCTAGAACATTTTGCCAAAAACTTGCCTTTTTTCTAGATTTTTACCTAATTTATTCTAACCCATTTCCTGTATTACTATTTCCCTCCCTTACAATCTAATTTTGTTCATTTTTATTATATATAAATTCTTAAAATTAAAAATTTTATCAAAATTCACTTTATTCATTTCAAATTTCAAATTTTGGTTTGAGATTTTTAGATGCATACTTGTAGTGCACCCACTCTCACTCCTAGATCTCCCTCTCATCGAGTATGCCATTCCCTCACCATTCTAGCTTGTCTTCTCTATAGATCTCTTTTTCTCTTCTCTTACAATGCAAAAAAACAAAATGAATTCTCTTTTTCATATTTAAAACTAATTTTTAGCAACTTAAATTATTCATTTATTTTCCTTTAGATTCATTCTTTTTATCATATCTTTGTTTCTATTCATCCATTTTGTAAACTTTAAAATGTGTTAGATTCATGATGACATAGAGATTATTTTTCACTATTATATGCCTATCTTGCATTTTTTTTTGCTATTTTTGCACTAATTTTTATAGGTTCACCTAGTGTTATTTACATTGGACACCTTCACTTTTTTTTAGTCTTCTTCTCTAGCACTAAGGTAAGTTAAAGGTATTTATTTTTCAATTATATCCTTTCATTTATCTTTTTTTCTTTTTTTTTCACTTTGCTTAGCATCAGCATTATGTGTCATCGTGTTCTATCCTAAAACACCATATCGTGTTGCACTTATGTGACACATGATGATATTCAACTAGGGAATATGTATACACTTAATATTTTCACACTTTTATTGATTACTAACACTTTGTATCTTGAAATAACTTAATGAGTCTGAATATCTCTGAGTGCATGCCTTAAAGGGTGCACCAAGAAAGGGATGGGTAGACCTTTGGTGCTTTGTAAGATTGTTGATCCTTTTACCACTTTCTATCTACACTCTTGCCTCCTAAAACCTTAAAACCTAAGATTATTTATCTCTTTCATATCTATTCCCACCATTTGTCATGTCTTATCCCTAATTTCTTACCTTGTTTCCCTTTTGACCTATTTAGTAAACTAGGTTGACTTGGTTGACCTATCTTTTTCTAGGGATACTTTTCCTTTCCTTGTTACTTTACCTCTTGGTCGACCTAGCACAAACTTTAGGCACTTGCTTGATAATGTGATAGGTTGACCCAATTGACCTAGCATAGTCAACATGTCCAAAAAATCCTTAAGGTGAGATACTATTATATGTACAAGGTCATTCCTTACCATTTCATAAGAGAGTTTATTTAAGCAAATAAGTGTGAATGAACATCTACTTATTAGCCATTATACTTGAGGAATAAATCTTTAGGGTTCAATAATTTCTTTTGGAGCTCTAATATTATCTTGTGGAGAGGTCTTTTGGATGACTAGGTAGGTCATATAGCCTAGAGCTAATTTATCTTAGTTGTCCTTATAAGCCATAACAATCTCTTGAAAAGTACCATTAGCCAAGGGAGAGGTTGAGACTCAGCAAGTTCATCTTCAAAGGTAAGTGTTCCTAACTTTATTTAACCTTTGTAAGAGTAGATAGATAATTCAATATGTATTCTTCTCTCCCATGTATTATGATTGCATATACATTAACATGAGTATATGTCTCCTATACATGTTTAGTTTAGTTGTTATTTACTTGTTTGTCTCTAACCCCCACTTTGTGCCACAAGCTTTGGTGAGCACTAGAATAGTTTACTTATCTTGTTATTAGATTATTTTAATTTCTTGTTTATTATCATAAGTGAATATAGAAATCATAAGAATATTATAGGGTTAATGTGCAATTGTGTTATACTATAGGCTTTGGAACCCTACCTAGAATGATGTGTTGTCACAAATGATACAAGTGATCCCCTAATCAGGTCTAGAGGATCCTCATATTGGCCATGCTCCCACTTAATAATTGTGTACCCCAATCAAAAGTATAGGTATGATCTATCTTATTTGATCTAAGATTGAATTGTCTGCATCATGTAATTATGATTATATACACCCTATGAAAATCATAAAATGCATTATGATCATTTATCTATAGAAGAGGCCTTGTTGGGTCAACTTCCTAAATAGGAGGGAGAATGATGATGTTACATTATAATAACTACTATAAAATTCTAGCTAGAGAAATTAGTAAATTGGTAAATACATGCTGAGGAAGTGCTAATAAAACCACACACTAAGGGGGATCTGAAGCTACATTGATTGTTGGTTGATTCTGATTCTTGTTATCATTGGCTTTGACCTTGTATGGGAATTTGATATTACTCTTATTTGTTGTGTTTGAGATGCTTGTATACTTGATTTTTCCCATTGAAATGAGTTTTTATTCTCTTTATTTTATTGTATGTAACACTTCAATTAAGGAAGAGATTATTTTGAACATAATAGATTCATGCAATGCTAGTAGAAGGCTCTATTTAAAGATATCTTATAACTCTTAATCTGTCATGGGGCTTGTTGTCTTAGCCAAGATGATCTTATATCAAAGTACATAGTCTATGAGATGATCATTTGATTTCTATTTATATTATGAAATTTGTGCATAAGAGACCTTATCACCAATGTTGATGCTAAAATGTGCTAGGAACATGTCAACTAAAGGATTGAATGCATTGACTGACTAATTTAGTAGACTATAGAACCATTGTAGAGCATAATCCTTTAGACTCTATGTAAATATTTTGGTAAGTAACAAGTCATTTATTACATAATCCAATCGTGATACATGAAAATATCTCAAATGTGTCTTTGGATCATCCTTTCCATCATAAAAAGTCAGCTTAGACTGAACAAAACCTTGTGGCAAAGGTGTATAACCAATGTGATGTGCCAACGGTGTATATAAAAGAGAAAAAGAATCCAAAGCCTACATAGGGCTGGTAGCACCTTGCTCAAGATGTATCACATTGGATTACAAAGATATTATCTCTTGCATAAGGGATGACACATCAAGAGATAGGGATACAATAGCTATAACTAGTGGCATATAGGTAGGTTGGGCTACTATAGGGGTTTTTGAGACATAGTTACCCCCATAGTGTCATTTTCAACTGGTTTCTCTATGGTTTGAGAAGATTTACCATTATTTATTCTTTGTTTTTCCTCTTATAATATTTTAGGCATGTCATCTTGCATGGCAGGGTGTTTGGTTAAGAGTTATTGTAGTTATCTCTTATCAGTTTCATCAAAACCAGTGTATTGGGCCATAGTTAAAGTAGGAAAATAATTTGAGAAGTGTTTGAATTTGTTTCAATAATTTTTTATAGGCCAAGTGATAGAAAAGGAAAATATTGAATATAGTAAATGTAAAATCCTAAAAATAATTAACTATACATTGCATGAAAAGAATACGAAGTGTGCAACCATGAAGGGTGATACCTCAAGAAGCAACGAGACCTAGTAGATGCAACTAGGGATTTTTCAAATTTTTCTTTTTTCAAAATACTATGAATTTGTTGAATTGAAATTTGAGTTCCTAAGTTAAATATGTAACTGAAAAAATAAAAAAATGATGGAAAATTAGTGATTTAATGGGACCTAGTAGATGTAACTAGGGTTTTGGAATGAGTAAATATTTTTTATTTTTACTATAATTTTTTGAATTTGAAATTGTTTTTTTTTTAATATGCAACTAAAAATTTAGAAAATGATTGGAAAAACTATTGAAAATTTATTGGGAGCTAGTTGATGCAACTAGGGCTTGAAATAAATTTATTTTAAAATTTACTACATAATTTTAAAATTTGAGAGGAATTTTTTATTTTAATATTAAAGAAACAATTCAAAAATTAATAGAAAAAATTAGCTAAGAATTTACCCTAGGGTTTATAGGGTTTTTATGCAAAATTCAAAGTAAGTCAGGTTGACCAAATGATTTATTATTTTTGGGAAATTATATGCTTAATTCATAAATAATAAATGGGTATTAGTAGATAAAATTAGTAAATAATGTAAAATAACTAGGCTAATGATTTTTTAAATTTGAATATAATTAGGGATTTTCTAAAAATAGTAGTGAGAGAGAAAATCAAACTTATCTTATTCTATACTATTTTGACTAAGACAGGGTCTAAAAATCTATGTATAGGTTTGGGAGACTATCGTAAATAGAAATCTAGAGTTTGTTTCTTGATTGGATAGGAGCACCAAAAGTGGGACACCTTGGGTTTTGATGTTGTAGTCCTATTTTGTTGTTGTCCTAGTGATCTAAGCTTTATGGGTTTTGTGCACTAGGTCTGTGTGACCCTACCTTTGAAATATTAAATACTAAAAGTCCATAGAGCTCACTATGTACCTTATTTAGTCTTCAATACCCTAGGTCTTCTTTGTGCTTGAACTTGAATGTAAAATTTGGAGAAAGGAGAGGAGGGTTAGTGTGTAAAGAATACACTAGATGTAATTCACACCCCATGTGTGGGTACGTTGCCTACATACCAATACTCCAAAGAGGGATCAAGCTATATGTAGTTATCCCACTAAAGTGCTTGGTGAAATAGTGTGATGAAAATGCAAGTAAATGAAAAATTGGTGTAAAGGTTTGAATAAGATTTAAATTTTATTGGATGGTTGTATGCATAAAATAGGGAAAAGTGCTTGAGTGGTCTTTCTTGTATTCTTGCTTTTCTTTTTTAAATCAGTGCCAACCCTTATAAATGGACTTTGAATGGAATTTTATAGGGTATTTAATAATAATGTTTTAAATTAATTCATATTAGGCTAACATGGATTAGGATAAGGATTCAAAATAATATGACTGTTAGAAGCCAAAATATTCTTGGACAAGAATGCCAAAAATAGGACACCCTATGTTTCAGCATTGTAGTCTAAGTTTAGTAATTATTATCCATGGTAAATAGGACATAAGGGGATGGATAAATCATGGAAAGATAAATTTGGATCTATAAGGGTAAATCTAAGAGGCTACAGATGATTGAGAATCAGTGAAAACATGCCTATGAGGGTCATGAGATAAAACAAGATGGACCTATGGATTGGGTGTCATTAGCCACACTCAAGTTACCAAATTCTACATTTTATATGACTACAATGTGTTAACATCATATATAACACCATCCCATTTCATGTTTCCCTAATTTATATAATTTTTCGCTCATGTCATTTAACTAAGTTTTTGAGTGAATAATAAGGTACAAAATAGTTCCAATAATGAAATGATGACATTTACATATACATATAGGTCCTATAGGTGTAATCCCACCTATCATAATTTACATGGAGGGATAAAACCCTAAAGTATTAATTTGTGTCATATAGACATTATCACAAATCAATCAAGTCAAAATAACATGGCCTTATCCAAAGATAATTTTGACCCCTATTCTTAATTCAAAATAAACTCACACATATTTTTTGATAGGTCATTTTAAATAAAAACTCATACATGGTGTAAATTTTTCCTACCTATATTGAAAATAAATTAAATATCCCCATGGTTTATGTCACCAGGTCATAGCATATTGGGATAACCTAGTGGTTGATGTACTTACTATTCTGATCAAGGGGCATGCTAGTGAAGCTTTAACAAATTGGAATAATTCTTATTGAAGTTTCCCATAATAATTAACACATTCAAATTTATCAAATAATTATATTTTATTCATTAAAATTTCATTTCATACATTCATGATTTTCATATTAGTAATGAGTATCATTTGTAATCAATATATTTAACCATACAATAATAGATTACAATTTGTAGTCATGTTATAATACTAACCTAATAGATAACATAAAAAATATAAAGAGATAAGGGTAAATAAAAATAAAAATGAGAATGTCTTATGATGATTATAGATAAAATTTAGTTGATTATACAAATCTCTTGAAACCAATATTGTGTCTGACTGGTATGCACATAACCATAAATAAATATGATGCCTAAGTTTGAGGATAAGTCAACCATGAATAAAGTGGAAAAAAAACACCATATAAATGCAAAAGTATTGAAAATTAGTCTTAAAAAACTTTAAATTCAAAATATATTACATTAAAATTTTTGGATTCACCATTGTCATTTGAATTATAAAAATATGCTCACAATAGCATAACTCACATGAAAATAAGAAAAATTCTAGCTAAGAAAGCATGGAAATGTTTGCACTTATATCTATCTCTATCTAATAAAATATCTCCTATATTTTTATTATTATTTACCTTATATATACTTTCATTCCAAATATGATACACCTAATAGGTGGTTACAAACCATAAATGAAAAACACCAACCCATGCCTAGATTTAATGTGAAATACATAATCCTAAGGTAACATTAGTCAAAGTTGTTAATAATAGGTAAGATCCCATTTGATGTTGATGAAAATTCATACATTTAACCATGAATCATAATTTCCTATCTCTATCAAAATAATAAATAAATCACATTATATCATTGGTAAACTTAAAATACAACAAACACATTCAATGTATAACTCACAAGATTAGATCATCAATAAGTTTTAAAACTTGTATCAAATCCATGTAAAAACTAATTATTATAAAATATTATGAAACCAAATTTAAAATACAATAAATGGCATAAAAACTAGAGCATTAGATCAAAATATCTAAAATCTTAAATCATATTCCATTTTTTACATAGTGTCAGTAAAATGGGGCTTGATGATATCTAACCTTGTTCTAAGAACAAGGACTATGGCTGAAATTTTTCCATTTGGAAAAAATTATACCAAAATTATTCCAAGTGTAAATATTTTGTAAGAAGCCATGTCATAAGGAAGGAGGTCAGAAATAACAAGGCCAAAAGGAGCATGGTCATCAAGAACTAGACCTATATCATGAACTCAATTTCTGAGACTCAAGATGAATTTTTTAGGTTAAGTGTTAATTAAAAAACTCTCAATTAAAATTTGTTATCAAAATGGAATAATTTTTAATTACTATACTAGCATACAATTACTTCTCCATGCTAAAACAATGATCAAATAGATGAAAACTATATAAACACATCACCTTGTTTGAAGATGAATATGGTGCATTGTACACAATTATTGACATGGTTTAAAATTTTCAATTACTTTAAAACATACTTCATCATTAATCTATTGAAACACATTTACAATGAAATAAGAAACATAAAAATGGAGATACGTATCAAAATATATGACCAAAACACCTTTATGTGTCTATTTTTTACATAATGTCAGCCAAAATTGTTCCAAGTGGAACATCCAAATCCGACTGTTTTAGAAGAAGGAAGTTCCTGGAAAATTGGCAATGGTAATAAGGTGAAATTTTGGGAAGATATTTGGTTAATAGGAAAACCTTTGCAAGATGAAATCCAAGATAAAGATGCTATAAACTGTTGCAAGCAAAGAGTGGGAATAATGGTTAACCAATACTGGCAGAACAACTCCTGGGTGAACCTCACTGACTATGATCAAGATTTCAAGGATATTCAAATATCCCTAAATGATATATATCTATACCCTAATCTAGAAGATAAGATTTTTTGGCACAATGAGTCAAGTGGACAGTTTAAAGTTTCTTCCATTTTCACTTCAAAGGGAAATGGCAACAAACTGCTGTGGACGAAGGCCTAGATCAAGGGGATCATCCCTAAAATCAAAATCTTTTTCTGGACCCTTCTCCAAAAAAAATCTTAACTTTGGACAATTTACAAAAAAGAGGAATATATATTGTGAACAGGTGTATCCTTTGTAAGAAGGGTTTTGAAGATAGAGATCATTTGTTTGTAAACTATTCTTATACATAGCTAGTCTGGAAAGAAATTTTCAATATGTGGGGCATTGCATGGATCCATCATAAAAATGTGGAATTATCTCTCAAAAGCTGGTACTACCCCTCCAAGAATTCTGAAGCAATTTTTTTATGGAAACTTACTCTTCCCCATTTATGGTGGGGAATATGGAAGGAAAGAAATAACCAAATCTTCAGAAATAAAGAGCTTCCTGGATGGGTGGTAGGACAAAACATCATTAGATCTATTAAGGAGAATTTTTTATCACAAAATAATCCAAGCTCAACCTTCCAAGTGGATAATCCCTTAAGTATGGAAAATTCTAAAGGTAAACCTGATAATCCCAGATTAGGAGTTACATGGAATGCTCCCCCTCAAGGGTGGATTAAAGGAAACTTTGATGGAGCTGCTAAAGGGAATCCGGGGAATGCAGGTTGTGATGGTGTCTTGAGAAACCATACGGGAAAGGTTATTGATGTTTTTGCAATCCCCATTGGTAAATCAAGTTGTCACATTGCCGAAGCTACTGCCGCCCTTCAGACCATCAAAATAGCTGTGGATTCAGGATATCCCAAATTGTGGCTAGAAGGGGACTCAATGAACATCATAAATATTCTTAACAACAAAAATACTGTGTCTTAGACTATAGAGGCTATGGTAATGGAGATGAAAACCTTAATAAAAAAATTTGATAAAGTGACTATAACCCACACCTATCATGAATCCAATGGAGTTACAGATTGGTTAGCAAACTACGCAGTCCGGACAAGTCAAAAAATGAGGTGGCAGGAAACATTAGAAAAGAAGGTGGAACTGAGGGCACTCATTCTTCATGATACAACTCAAGCAAAGGAGGGAACAATTAGATTTTTATAGTAACATAATGAGTTGGAGAAGTGGTTTCACGGGGAAAGGTCTTCAGTCATTAAAGAGGAAGGCTCTTGAAAGTGGAAGGCTCTCAAGGATCCCGAACGTGCCCAAACAGAGCCAACTCTCAAATCAAACTGGCAGTAGGTGGGATCATTGTAAAGTTCATATTGATTGGGCTTCCAAGGAAATGAGTATGGCTCATGAAAGGAAGGGAGAACCAAGGAAGCAGGAGCCCAAAAATTGTGATGAATGGAGAGAGAAACAAGATGTCTGAAGAATCCTGCAGAAAGGAAAAGTTGTGAATTATATGGAAAAGCTCCATGGGTCAAAACCGCATATCACTACGGCCTTCTTCAAAAATTGGATTTATGAAAGGGTCACATTGCATGGTATCAATGTGAACCTTATAGAGGATTTTATAGCAGAGGTTACAGGGTTGCCTATGGATGGACTTAAATTCTCCAAGCAGATAAGCATTTCGAATGAGGCCTTTTGTAAGTTCCCCAAGATGGATGTGGAAGAGCAGAAGCTGGTCAAGAATGGAGATTTCTATGAATTGGAACAGATTAAGGGGATATGGAGGGATGCCTTATGCTATATAAGGGAGTATTTCATCCTAGACGGAAGGAGCAAGAGAGTGCATAAATTCCACTTTGTCTTCCTTAATCATTCAGGCACAAGGTAAGACTGTCTTTTCCATTTTACTTGTGCTATTCTTTGGTCTAAAGTTTATTTTCTCATAGGAAGAAGGAAACACATCTTATCCTGCATGAAGGCCTAATTCTGTTAATCGAAGGCTACTGCAAGAATAAAGCTATGGTTAAGAACCCTAACCAGGGGAAAAATCAGGAGTCTGGGAGCAGAAAGAGTGAAACCGTAAAAGGGAAAGACAAATTCAAGTTCCCTAACACCAATAATCAGAATGTAGAAGAAGATACAGAGCGGGAGAGAATTGATAAACCCAGGGAGGAAAATTTGGTGGAAGAAGAAGGAATTGAAAGCTAGAATACAAATTCAAATGAGGATGAAGAATATCAAGAGAAGAATGAGAAAGAAGGAGTTAGCAAAGAGGAGGAATCTGAAAATAGTAAGGAAGAAACTGAGGAAAATCAGAATATGTCGGAGGAAGATATTGTCCAAGATGGCCCGGTTGAGGACCCTATTTCAAGAAATGAAAAGGAAAATACAATTCAGGATGACAATCAAGAAATGGACATGGAAATTCAAACTGGAACCAAAGAATAGTATCAAAGGGGCCGAGAGGATCACTTTGAAGAAGGTGGGAACAGTCCCAATAAGAATACTGAGGAATGGAGAGAGAAGGGGCAGAATGATGGTATGCACACACCTATGAGTTGGGTTAATTGCAAAGCAGAGGCTTCTCTCCAATTTGATTCTTGGATGTGTAAGGAGATTGAGGATCTCAAAAGGAAAGTGGAAATTATGGAAGATAACCAAAAAGTTGCATGGAACAAAATTAACATCATGGAAAAATAGATAAGAGATATCCCCGTCAAGCTCAAAGATTACGATAATAACCTTCAGGAACTCATTAAGGAGAATAGAACGAAAATGGAGGAAGTAACATTCAATATTTGTGCTGCAGCTGTCAATATTGGAAAAAGAGTAAATGAGGAGACCAAATCCTTGGAGGGGCCTAAAAAAAGGATGAGACAAAGCTCTAGAAAGAAGGCTACATAAGAGGGATCCAAGTTGGCAGTAACTACTACTTAGGATACTACTATTGTGGAAGGTAAATAAATAGTGAAAATGATTTTGGAACTGGAAGAATAGTCTGGTTCTTCTTGTTGGTTATGTTTTTTGGTCCTGTTCTCTGGTTCCTTTTTGTAATCTTCTATCTATGGTGCATCCAGATCTTTGTTAATCTGGGTTTTAACCGGTGGTCTCTCTGGTGGTTTCAGGTCCATATAAAACCTATTTTTGCTACTTCTCTGTAGTAGTTTTTAGGTTCTACCTGTGGTCGTTGAGGCTTTATCTTTCTTTGTACTTGGGTTTCGGGGTCCCTTCAAAACCTGATTTTACCTTAATCTAAAACATCCAAATCTGACTTGACTTTTGGGGCTCAAAATGAAGTTTTTGGGAAAAGTGTTATACATGAAAATTTATCTCTTAGACTTGGCCTACATAATGGAAAAGATTTTGAGACTTTATTTTTCAATTAACAACACCTTCATGCCAAAAATAATTAAATAGGTGAAATCTAACTGGACACATCCTTAATCAAAACTAGATTTCAAAATATAAAATAAAGTGTACCATGATTTCTTTGAAATTAGGGTCTAATTTGAAAGCAACACTAAATGATCACTCTACTAGAAATATTTATGAGTATTTTGAAATAAAATAAATATATTTATAAACCCTCAATATCAGGCTAAGATGATAAAAAGTGCAAAAATAAATTTCTAAAAAGATAAGAAAGGAATGGCCATAATACAACACATATATTCACCTAAAATATAGTATTTGAAAATGTATTCATTCCTTTCCTAAAATTTTCAAAGACTATTCACTATAGCCTAAATCATCAATCCAATATTTAAGTATACCTTTAACTAATAGAGTTCTTATTTTAAGCATACTTTTTAGAAGACATATTACTAATTTCCTAGGCATTTCTCTATGTCTTGCTAGGGATCTATATCCCCAATGAAATTATCTCTAATCCACTTAGGGATTTTCTCTATTGCTATCCTAGTATCCATATCCCTAATAAAGGTTACCTATATCACCTAGATAATTAAGTTTTAATGATAATTTTTATATATAACCATCTTTATTCCTGATTGGGGATTACTATGATAATACAAAATGTATAATTTTTAGATTTTTCACTTGATATCATGACTGTAATGATTCATCTAAGTGAACCCAAAAATCATCAATATGTGTTTTCAATATTAGGTTCCAATAAAATATCTTTAGAAGTCATATAATTTATCTAAACTCACCAAAACATGAATAAATTTAGAAAATGTATGAATTTCCTAATCATTTTAATTTAAACTTGTAAACATAATTTTTTAATCTCAAAATACCTAAAAGTATTAAAAAATAAAACACAAGTGATGTTGCTTACCAACAACCCATTTTCACTTTTTTGATTAGAAGGTACCCATAGGGTTCAAAATGAGACCATATAAATAGAGTAGATAAACAATAAAGGATAGACCAACCATAAAACAAACTAAACTAAACTCTAAAATGAAGGAAAACTATATACAATACCACACTAGGTAACTCATACCTAAAAATAGTGCTTAAGGAATTATACATTCACAGCTAATGGGGCATCCTCACTTGTTAAAATTTTAAGCCTAAACATGTTTTTAAAAAATATTTCATAACCCTAAAAGGTACCTAACCAAAGAGAATAAAATTTCCATGATGTAATTTTTTTTATCATGTGCCTTATTACAAATTAGAACCAAGTCAAAGATCCTAAAGTCTTTCACTCTAGCTGATGCAGAAAAAATAGGTCAATCTTTGAGAGGCCATAAATTTTGACCCATAAATTCCATATAAAAAATTTAGGTTCTTTCTTAATCATCTCTATCCACTTAGAGTTGAATTAGATATTTTTTGAAGAACATACATGATCATATGAGGGTCTGAAAATAACATTTAATGTTTTTTTTAGAATTTTCTAATTTTATAAATTGTATATTTTTAGAACTAGACTTAAAATTCATTTGAATTTCATCCCATAGGATAATTATAGTATTTTGGGATATTTTTAGATCCATTCATAGTTGCATTTGAAACTTACTATAAATAGTGGCTGCTAAAAATAAACATTTTTTTTAGATTTTAGTTTTTTCAAATTTTTGCTTGTCAAATATAAATTCCAAATTGAGGATTATTTAAGCATGGTTTAGGTTTTTAAATATTTTAAGTAATTAAATATGAATAAATTTTGATTTATTTTTTGATATCTTGGCCTATTTGTAATTTTATTGTTTTGATAGTTTTTGGTTTTATTACTCTGATACTAGATAATGAAACCAAAAACTATCAATACAATAAAATTACCACTAGGCCAAGATATGAAACAATAACCTAGAATTGATTAATATTAAATGAATTGAAATAATTACAAACCCAAACCATGATTAAATAAGCCTCAACTCAAAATTTAGAGTTGACATGTAAAAAAACTAAAATCTAAAAAAAATGTTTATTTTTAATAGCCGTTATTTATAGTAAGTTTTGCATACAAGTGCATAGATCTAAAAATGTCTTCAAATAATCTATGCATTATAATTAGCCTATGGGATGAAATTCAACTAAATTTGATGTCCAATTCAAAAAATATACAATTTTTAAAAATTGAAAATTCTTTAAAAAATGATTAAATGTTGATTTCAGACCCTCAGTGACATGTATGGCCTCTAAAAAATATTGAAATCAACTCTAAAAAGATAAAGTAGCTTAGGACAATATTTAAAAATTTTATATAGTCATTTTGGCACCTGGAAGAGCTCAAATGGAACTATGGGTCAAATTTTATGTCCTCTAGAAGAATGACCTATTTTTTTGCATCATTCTCTTCTGGTTAAAAATAACTCAACTCCTATGAGTTGTCCAAATTATACTACTACCATTTGTATTTATAAATCCTATTCAACTCATATTATATAATCCAAGTGTTGTCTTCTTGTTCAAATCCTTCCTTCTACACCAAATACCTGTTATAATTACATTGCCTTGTGCTCATTGTCTTCATCTCCAAAACCTACACTATCTTTTTCTTCTTCTTCTTTGGAACCTATTGCTCCCAATTTACATCTTCATATTCTTCACCTTCACCATCCTGTTCATGAAATTCATATAATTTTTAAACATTAAATATATATATATATATATATATATATATATATATATATAATTTGTGGTAAACTCACCTCATAAGCATTGTCATTGATTTTCTTCACAATTATGCATGGTTTAACTTACTTGTAATTCAACTTGTTGTATGTGCCTTTTTTAAATATTTCTTTCCTAAAATAAACCATTACCAAGTATTTTTATTCAAATAAATTTTATCTCCTTCTGACATCTTTTATTGCTTTATATTTATCATTACTTTCCTACAACTTTTTTCTTACTCCTTTCTTGATCTTGATAGTATGGACACTCAAATGCTTTGTGCCCATCTTATCGACATTTATAATAAACATGAGATCTGATCTGATTTCAAAACCATCGTATAATTTCCTTTATGAATCACATGATGATTCAAATCTATTGGTAATGGACCTACGTCTGGTGGTATTAAACCCCCCTCATCCCTTGTTTTGAGGGGATCTACCTCTTATTGGACCAAGAGACATTCTTCTAAAATTTTGTTTATTTTGTTTTCTTCTAATTTCAAAGCTAATTAATAAGCCTCCTCCATCTAAAGTAATCTATGCATGATTAATTCATCTTGAATAAAAAATTTCAAACCATTTACATACCTTTCATCCATCTTCTCTTCTATTTCATCATACTCCACTCATATGGAAAGCTTATAATTTTTTTTCTATATACTCTTGTATATTGTGATCGTTTTGCCTCAAATTCTAAAATCTTTTGTATAGGGTTTATACATAATCTATAGGAATATTTTCTTACCTTAGCATATTCTCCATATGTTTCCATGAATTAATATTCTCTTTACCTTTTCTCTATCTATCCTTTTGTAGGTAATCCCACCAAATCATTGCATGACCTTTTAATTTCATGCATGTAAAATTTACCTTCTCATCTTCTCTCATAGTCTTCCACTTGAAGAAATTCTCCATGATATTCATCCAATCTATCAACTCTTATAGTTTTAAACTACCTCCATAATCTGAAACATTAACTTTGATTCCTTCATTTATTCCTTCTAAACCCTAAACCATCCTTTTTTCCATCGATGGTGGCTGCTCTTGTTGTTCTTCTTGCTAAATTTTGTATCATGATCTATGTCTTCCTTATCACCAACTTGTCATCTCTGCTGAAAGGTGATAACCTTTGTTAATTGTTCTACTTGCCTCTATAGCTCTTATATACTCTAATTCATCTATGCAATACCTACATGTCCTCTCTCCATTCTTTACTCCTCCAAGATTTGAACTTGCTTTGATACTAGATAATGAAACCAAAAACTATCAAGATAATAAAATTAACAAGAGGCCAAGATCTAAAACAATAACTCAAAATTGATTTGTATTAAATGATTTTAAATAATTAAAAAACCAAACCATGCTTTAATAAGCGTCAACTCCAAATTTTGAGTTGACATGAAAAAAAAAAACAAAAACTAAAATCTAAAAAAATATATTTATTTTTAGCAGCCACTATTTATAGTAAATTTTCCATGCAATTGTGCATGGATCTAAAAATATCCCAAAATACTCTAAACACTATAATTATCCTATGGGATTAATGAAATATCCCTTTCTAGATATGCCAAAGTATTTTTGATTGACTCAATTTTTTAGATATTCCATTTTGACAAACTCATTTCTCGTTATTGCATATAATAGGTTCAAGTAACACAAGTAGGATTAAATATGAAAATTTGATAACCACTAGTAGAATAGATCATTCACCAATGTCTAATATATAGAAATAATCACTATTATTAACAAATAACAAGCTTGGGTAGACCCACTTTGAGAGATTTAAGGAAATCAATATGCAAGCAATACCTTCAAATTGGCTATATCCATGCTCAGGGGAGATAGTAATGACAGTCTGATTTCAGTTTATTATACTCAGATTTACACATTAGAACATAAGCATATAATTTTTGATATTTCTAATCAGAATGTTATCATAAACATAGTGAGAGTATGTAATATTCCAACCTGTAGATAGCAAAAATATTATTTTGTCCTTTCCAACCCTGGTCTTATTTGCCTAAACTCTTGATAAGTCTGCAAATAAATATTAAAGTTGGCACCTTATCTATAGTGTCTTTGCCTTGTTTGGGACTATTCAAAGTCCATGTAATCCTCCCTACTAGACTCCTACCCTCATATGGCTCAACTCAGCAAAGTGGCGATGAAGATGAAGGCCACGGCAATATACCACTGACTCACATGTTAATGCCACAGGTAAAAAATGTCCTCCACAAAGAATATCGGCCAATTGTTTCAACAACAGAGATGCCCAAAGCTCTCAAGATTTGAACAAATTGTTTATATATACTCTGGTAGTAGTTGTTAATTTTTTTCCTCTCCTATTTCTATTTGATTTGTGTTTTAGCTCTTTCAAAACTATCTACCATGAGCAAGAGACTCTCAATAACTTCCCCTTTGATGTCTAATGCAAGAGAGATCCGTTCTCTCTCCAATCTTTTCTTGAAATTGTCAAAGTCTGCATTCAGACGAAGAAATCTTTCTTTATAAGATAATGACTCTTCTCTCAAAGATTCTATTTGTTTTAACAAAACATCCCTCTCATCTTCAATAGACTGAATCTAAATTTCTATATCTGTGATCCTCTTTTCATCATTAATGGCAATATCTTCTTTATAGGAATTCAATAATGTTTGTATAGCTAATTTAGGTGCTTGCTTGACATCTGCATCATCTAAGACTTTAGTGTCACTTTCTTCAATCTCTTGACCAATACTTTCCATGCTAGTTGGCTATTGTGGGAATATAGACAGTTTTCTTAATGGTCTCCAATCACTGATTTGTCTTATTCAGAATCCTAACAATTAATTTGTCTTTCCTTGACTTTTCCCCTAGTAATTATGTCTTCAAAGAAGACATGAAATTTCCCAAAAATCGCTCTTCCACAGCAAATGTCCTTAAAGCTCCAGATTTGAATTAATAAGCTCAATGTGAATTCTATTATGAATCCACTCTCGAAAAGAGCTAGGTTTTGATCCAACCCTTTTTCCAATCTGTTGAAGGTTTTCATCCCCAAAGATTTAGTTGAATCAAAGTTCAAGGTTTGTAATGATGCATCAGAAATATTACTCAATAATGATATCAAATGCTTTGCCCTTAACTTATTTTAAAGGCTCCAAGGAATCTTCTAGAAGAAGCCAACTTGCAACTAACTCCAACTTCTAGAAGAAACTTATTTAATATTTTATTTATTCCATTTTAATTTAATTAAAAATAATTAATTAAAGTCATCCTTTTGAAATAATATTAATTTTTGGATAACTAAAATTGATTAAATTAATTAAATCACTTATCATAATTTTGGGGACATTACAGTCTTCCCTTCCTGGAGATTGCCTATCCTCAAGCAATTTGCACCTGATACCCAACACCAACTTCCATGATCCCATTCATTCTCAAAAATTTGCAAACTCTACTATCTAAAACACTATGCTGTAATATATTTGTGAATAAATTCTCCTTATCTCTCCTAGATAGTAGTTTGATAATTCTCAATATGTAATTAACAAACTCACCATCACATACCTTTGTATTTACAGAAGACCACTATGCTACTCTAATTATCATGCTCTCCAAATCCCTATAATCATCCTATAACCATGTATCTATTTGAAATCTCTGTGACATAGAAGTAACAAACCTTGTCGGATACATAATAGCATGATGGATAACTAACTGCTATCCCTATAAGTAATTCCTCATATGCAATTGAGTTGAGTACTTGTAAAATCTAGTTCCATCTTCTGTAGATGGCAACTCCTCATCCCACAATAAATGGTATAAGCCCCCTATCAATCCACATCGATGCATCAACCAATCATCTCCATGTAAACTAAAAGAAAGGTGATGAACTCTCTTCAATATGTAGTCATGGTAAAAGGAACCAACCTCTGTCAATAGTTGACCATCATAGTCCTACTTTCTATCACCTGACATGGAACTAACCTTAGGGGAATCAAGTGTATTTTCAGATTCATCTCTCATTTGAATAATGTTATCTATCCTTTTTTGTCTTGCTATGTTGATGAGATTGATCTTATCTTTCACTTTTTAAAGATGTTGTCTTGCATTGGCAGCCACTAATCTAGCCTCTTTGACTTTTTACAACCATTCTTCATTAATTTTTTTGGACTTCGTTACCTCTTCAATGCCAAAATATACAAAATCAGTCCTCTTATCTTGGATATCTTCATGTCTACCAAATGGTGTAGGGATGCCATCAATGGGTGATATCATATCATTGCCTTTCTCATGATCACAAGCTCCTATCTCACAAGAAAGATGGGACATAATGCTGCTATCCTCAAACCAATCAGTGATGACATCATGCCATTGTAAAATGTCTTCTTCATCATGTGTATTCAAAACACTAGTGGTTGCTACACTAAGCAAATGATCAACTTTCACATCCACCTTAATATCTGGGACCTTTAATGGACTTTCATATGTATGAATAGCATTCTTGGAAGCCCCATCTAATTATTTACCATAATAGGATGAAGCAATTCTAGACTCATCACAAGAAACCATATCTTCATGTAGTTGCTTTAATGTAACTGATTTGTCTTCACCCATCACTTGCTCTTCTTTTCCCTCAATCATATGCACAACACATGATTCTTTCCCATCCAAATCGGTTGCAATAGAAGAATGATTTTCTGATTTCTTTGGTGAAGCATGAGCCAAACTCAACTCCACATTTAACTCCTCAATCTAATTTTCTGCCATAATGAGAGCCATTTGAGAGTCTTCTAAAGATTTTCTAGTCTTCACTAGCTCCATGGTGAGTTGATCAACCTGTTCCTTTTTCCTCTTCAATGCATCTGAGTATATGACACCCAATTCAAGTAGGTGATCTTTATCAGAAAAAAGAGTTAAATAGTTATTTTTCATAATCTCCATGGCTATCTTAAATGCTTGCAAATTAGAAATTGATGAAGCCTCTTCAACACTTCTATGTCTCCCCTCAATCTGGACCTTCCATATATGAATTTCCACCATCTTGTGGGAATGATCAAAATTGGACAGCGCTGTAATAATCTTATCTTCACCAACCTTTAGTTGGTTCTCCAAATCAGACTTAATAATTTTTAAATCTAGTGTATGTTGACTGTCTGCTTGTCCATTCTAAATTTTGTTGTAGTTATTTCCATCTACACTAGATTTTGTATGTTGGAAAGTTTTCAATGACAACTCTGAAACTCCCACATCATTCCTTCCAATAGCAGTAATACCATCTTCCTTCGGTAAGTCTAGTTTGCTACCTTTCAAGTACCCATGCAATTTATTACCTTCAGTGAACATGTTTGCAGCATAGAGAGGCTTGCCTACTAAATCTATATCATGAATGACAACCACCTACAATTCCTTTCCAACCTCTTCATTAGGCTTAGACCACTTTGATTTCTCTTTTGGAGGAAGGTCAGGTGGTGTAAGCCCAAACATTTTGTAAAGTCTTCCCATTTTGAAACAATCTACTAACAAAATAATTTCACAAGGAATCCCACAAAACAAAAACCACATAGGCTGGCAGGATGCATAGCTCTGATACCATTGAAATATCCCTTTTTAGATATGCCAAAGTATTTTCAATTAACTCAATTTTTTAGATGTTCCATTTTGACAAACTCATTTCTCGTTATTGTTATAATAGGTTCAAGTAACACAAGTAGGGTTAAATATGAAAATTTGATAACCACTAGTAGAACAGATCATTCACCAATGTCTGATATATAGAAATAATCACTACTATTAACAAATAAGAAGCTTGGGCAGACCCACTTTGAGAGATTTAATGAAATAAATATGCAAGCAATACCTTTAAATTGGCTATATCCATGCTCAGGGGAGACAATAATGATAATCTGATTTTAGTTTATTATACTCAGATTTAGACATCATAACATAAGCATATTATTTTTGATATTTCTAATCATAATGTTACAATAAACATAGTGTGAGTATGTAATATTCCAACATGTAGATAGAAAAAATAGTATTTTGTCCTTTCCAACCCCTGTCTTATTTGCCTAGACTACTGATAAGTCTGTAAATAAATATTAAAGCTCAAGCCTTGTCTATAGTGTCTTTGTCTTCATTGGGACTATTCAAAGTCCATGTAATCCTCCCTGATGGACTCCTACCCTCCTATGGCTCAACCCAACAAAGTGGTGATGAAGATGAACGCCACAAAAATATACCAGTGACTCACGTGTTAATGCCACAGCTAAAAAATGTCCTCCACAAAGAATATTGGCCAACTATTTCAACAACAGAGATGCCCATAGCTCTCAAGATTTGAACAAATTGTTTATATATACTCTGGTAGCTGTTTTTAGTTTTTTTCCTCTCCTTCTATTTATATTTGATTTGTGTTTTATCTCTTTCTAAACTATCTACCATGGGCAAGAGACTCTCAATAACTTCCCCTTTGATGTCTAATGCAAGAGAGATCTATTCTCTCTCCAATCTTTTCCTGAAATTGTCAAAGTCTGCATTCAGACAAAGAAATCTTTCTTTATAAGATAATGAATCTTCTCTCAATGATTCTATTTGTTTTAACAAAACATCCCTCTCATCTTCAATAGATTGAATCTGAATTTCTATATCTGGGATCCTCTTTTCATCATTAATGGAAATAGCTTCTTTATAGGAATGCAACAATGTTTGTATAGCTAATTCAGGTGCTTGCTCAACATCTACATCATTTGAAACTTTAGTGTCACTTTCTTCAATCTCTTCACCAATACTTTCCACACTAGTTGGCTATTGTGGGAATATAGATAGTTTTCTTAATGGTCTCCAATCATTGATTTGTCTTATTTAGAATCCTGACAATTAATTTGTCTTTCCTTGACTTTTCCCTTGGTAATTATGTCTTCAAACAAGACATGAAATTTCCCAAAAATCACTCTTCCACAGTAAATGTCCTTGAAGCTCTAGATCTGAATTAATAAGGTCAATGTGAATTCTGTTATGAATCCACTCCTAAAAAGAGTTAGGTTTTCATCCAACCCTTTTTCCAATCTGTTGAAGGTTTTCATTTTCAAAGATTTAGCTGAATCAAAGTTCAAGCTTTACAATAATGCATCAGAAATATTACTCAACAATGATATCAAATGCTTTGCCCTTAAATTCTTTTAAAGGCTCCAAGGAATCTTCTAGAAGAAGCCAACTTGCAACTAACTCCAACTTCTAGAAGAAACTTATTTAATATTTTATTTTTTTCCATTTTAATTTAATTAAAAATAATTAATTAAAGTCATCCTTTTGAAATAATATTAATTTTTTGACAAATAAAATTGATTAAATTAATTAAATCACTTATCATAATTTTGGGGACATTACAATTAAATTCAACTAAATTTGATGTCCAGATCTAAAAATATATAATTTCTAAAAATAGAAATTCCCCCAAAAATCATTAAATGCTAATTTTAGACCCTTAGATTATTATGTATGGCCTAAAAAAAATATTTAAATCAACTTTAAGAAAATAGAGTGGCATAGGACAACACCAAAAATTTTGATATGGTCGTTTTGGCATGTGGAAGAGTTCAAACAGAGCTACGGGTCAAAAGTTATGGCCTCTAGAAGATTGGCATATTTTTTTACATCACTAATTTTTGTTATCAAACCATATTTTTATAATCCATTGGTGTCTACTAAATTTTATCAAAGTTTCATTTCATATCCCTTGTAATTGTATCAAATTTAATTTCTAAGATTCAATTTTATCATTAATTTCAAGTTAATATTTCATGAATTGCAAAGTAGGAGTTCTCATATTTATAATAAAAATGGAATTTGACCATACACTATATGATATGGGACATGCCTAGGGATGATTTAATCCTATTTATATCAAACCAAAGTTCATACCTTATCATATTATTCCAATCCTAAGGATTCTTATCCATTATATTCTTAATCACATCCAGTAAATTTTTATTCATTGATTCAACAACACCATTACATTATGGATAATAATTTGAATATAGTTTTTGGATTACATTGTTTTCATATGCCCATTTAGTAAATTGAAAATATAAAAATTCAATGCCATTATCACATACTAGAGTAAATGGCATTTCAAACATGTTAATGATGTGTTTCTTGAGGAATTTAATCAAAATTTTAGATGTAAAATATTTAAACATGTGTGATTCAATCCATTAGGTAAAATAATTTATTTTTATCAAAATAAACTTATGTCTAGCTAAAAAATTAGATTGATAGCTTCAACAAAGTCTATCCCTAATTTTTTGAAAGGAAGAACTTAAAAAATAGGAAACAACGGCATATCAGGGTTTCACTCTTTGTGTATTATAAGTCAAAAATTGTGGAAACTTATAACATGTGAATGATCATCTTTGAAAATATGGGACAATAATATTCTACCTTAAGTATTTGGTGATTTTTAATGCTTCTTGAACCATGTCTTTTTCCATATATTTCCATAAAATCCTTTAGTAATTCAGTTTCTTCAACTTTATTCAAACATATTAACTATATACCTTCATGGTTAATCTTATACAATGATCCTCATTTAATAATAAATTTGATACTCTTAAATCATAATTATCTTCTTGGATTAGAACTTAATTAGTCTAGGCACTTATTATTTATCAAGTAATAAACTATATCATGATACCGCTCATCATTAATAATGAATTGCATCATATATTTCTAACATCAAATTTGAGAATCAACTTCAACAAATTTTTTAATTTATCCATATACTATTAGATTTTTCATTTTCTAAATTTATATGTAAAATTATTTAAAAATGGTCATCTATTTACCTCCACTCACATAGCTCATTTTGTATCAGCATTGCCTTTACAACGAACTCAGATACAATAGCAAACACTTTGTTGCATAAGATAGAATTTTTGACTACTTTAATCAATGTAAAAGCTTGATATCTATATAAAAATAATTGAGTTCCAAATTTATAAGTGGATTAATCATGAATGGAAATGGTATTTCACTTCCCACTTATTTTATATGAGTCAAAATAGAAAAACATGAGTGTCGGAGGCAAAATAATAAACATATAAGGGTTGGGTATAGATTGGGCTTACTACTACTAGATTATTCATAAAACAATTCTTGATTTATAAAAAATTACCTTATGATTTGGTAGTCTACTTAAATTTTTAATCCTTCTTAAACATATTATTTAGTGGTCTAACTAACTGTGAAACCTAAAATAATTTTTTGCATAAAATTTATTTTACCAAAGAATGAATTTAGCTCCATTGTATTGCCATACAAGGGAAATATCATAATTTATTGTACCCTATCTAGGTATATCTATTTTCACTTTTATTAAAAAACATGACCTAATATATTGTTCTCTATAACTCTAAAATATGAACTTTTTAATTTGAAGAGATACCCTGTTCTCTACATCTTTGTAAAACCATTCTTAAATTTTTGATATGGTCTCCTCAATTCTTTTAAAATATTATAATATCATCCATATAAATAATAATAAAATTAGTAATTATATCCTTGAATTAAATGTCCATAACACATTGGAACATAGTACCTACATTTATTATACCAAAATGCCTTCTTATATATGCAAATGTACCCCATTTTGTTGTGAAGGTTATTTTGATTTGGTCTTAATAATTCACCATCAGCTAATTTTAACAAGAATACCCATTTAAAAATGATGTCATTTATTAACCATTTACTATTTTTAGTACCCATCTAGTGATGTTAATGGGTAGTTATTTTTATTTTAAGCTTGGTTAAAATCCTAAATTCCACACAAATAGATATATCCACTCTTTTTTTCAACTAGAATAATATTTGTATCCCATGTGGAGTGCTTGATAGGAAATATAATCTTAAATTTTTATAGTTTCTAAAATTCCTTGGAAATTAAATATTATATCAGAGTATTCACAGTCCTTTCTCTCTGAAGAAACATTTTAAGTTCATGTTTGAGAGGAATGGTGTGAGTGGTGATTGAGATGTCAGATACCTTTAGGTATTCATAACTCTAAGTTATGACATATTTATAATATTTCAGGGCTTATATAATTACATGTTTCTCTATTTTAATATATGATATGCATAAAATAACATCATTTGATTCATCTACATTCCCCTTATAAGGCTCATGTAATATACCTTTAAAAGGAACTTCACTTTATTTATTACTTTGATAGTCCATGTCGAATAATATTTCTAATGAAACCATACATTTAGTATATTTTTTATATTTATATTTATTACACCATATTATTTTATCTATAAATCATATCTATCAACTTTATCTTTAATTTGAGATCAAAATACATTAGAATTGGTGATGAAATTAATTATGTTGATTATCATTGAACACCTATTAAATTGTAATATTATCCAGAATGGAAGGGGTAAAGACAAACTGTATATAAACATATTTAAGTTATATTCTACAATTGGATCTAGGGTGCTTGTAGCTATTTATAAAGAATCAATCATATGATTTATTATATAAGGAATAGTTTGTATGCTAAATATATCAAAACATTTTATTAGATTTGATAATCTATTGTGATATATTGACAAACATTTATCATTAAAATCATAATAATTGATGATTATTTGAACATTAATTTTGATTCTCCCAATGCTTTTATATACTTACCTATCTTCTTGAGTGAAAATTGAAGTCCATGAACTAATGCTTTTTACTCAACTGCATTATTTGTACAAGTAAATTTCAACTTGAATGCATCCAAATAAGATTTTCTCCTTGGATTAATAAGCTCAATTACATCACCACAACCTTGTTTAGATTTATAAACATCAAAAATAAATGTCTATAAATAATTTTTAGTTTTTTATTGTTAAATATATAGCATGGGTTCTATGGAAATGTCATTTTCATTAACCTTACTTTTGACATCAAGAGTGTGTATGATTTTTTATTCACTTGAAAATGATCTTTTGGTTATTTATTTATTATATAAAGTAGATTCAAAGATGTTATAAATTGAGATAATTTAAAATGCATCTCCTTATATTATTTACCTAGACTACCATTTTTAAGATTTCTTACTTCTTACATGGATAACATGTTGACTCTCAGGGTCTCACAAACTAACTTGCCTAAAATAATTGTTATATTAAGATAAAAATTAGGATTATTGTAACTTCGTTTAACTATATTTTTTCTTGAAAATTAAAGAATTAACAACAAACATAGCATATTCATATCTTTCTTTTATTTCAATATTATAGACTCCTATTTCTGATTTAGTATATAATATCTCATTGGTATTTTATACTCTATGATTAAATTCTTCATTTATTTCTCTCTATTAATTTTTATTTGATTGGGCATACATAAATTTTTATTTGATTTGGTAAAACATGCCATGGGAGACACATGTGAGAGAAATTAGTTTTTATATGTCCATTTAATGTTATAGACTAGTTTCTACTAAGCAACATGTTCTATGCATTAGGTATATATGCTACTTGAATATCAATAATATTTTATACCATATAATATAAGGATAAATACATATGAATATGATCTAATTCACCAACCACATAAACTTTTGTTGTATCTAGTTGAACCAATTTCCTGTTTGATTTATCATGATTCAATCCTAACTTCTGACATACTAATAATGGTATCATAGTACCTAAGGCACATGAATCCACTAAAAATTTAATTAATTTTGTCATAAAAAATTGAATCATTAAAAGAAATGGAGGATTTTCAGTCTTTTATGTAAAAATGGATACATAAGCATCAACTACTTTATTAGTTTATATTGATTTTGGAGTAGATAAAGTTCTCAAAAAATAATTATTTTTTTCATCATTTGAAGTAAATCAAATATTGATATATTTTATTTAGAATTATTTAAGTCTTCCACAATTTTATATTCAAATTTATTTTTATTTAAAGGTTTATCATCTTGTGGAGATGGGATATTGTTATTTGATTATGATGATGCACTATGTACTTTAGGTGGAAGAACATTATTTCTATACTTTTCATCAAGTAAAACTTGAGTATTGTTTGTAAGAGTAGATGTTGTCAAAGGTTTGTTCATTTTATTCCTCAACATATAATTGTTTACCATTTAAATTACTAATATGTGTCAAATTAATCCAAATTTTATTCTCATTCATTGTCACTTTCACTTAGGAATGCATAAGTCTCTAAAACTAAAGTGTATGGATTCCTTCTGGTTTGATTTAGGTTACTTTTAGGTTTTGGTACTATATCTAGACTATCCATTTATTTTTGAATTATTTTAAACCAATTTAAAATTAAAAATAATTAGTTTCATCATGTGAAGTTGTATTATGAAATATACACCAAGTTTTTAATTCTAAATCTACCAAATTCACTGAGTTTCCAATATTGTTTTTAGTTTGGTTTGCATTATCAAAAGGACTAGACATAACTCCATTATTAGGCATAGTACCCCATTAAAAATTACTTCTTTGTAAATTTAAATTTATATGATGTATGTTGTTCATGGATTTATTGTGATGTTCAATCACTCATATTCACACAATTATCCATGTCATTGGTTAGCTTCTGGAAAATATACTATAAATTTCTAATTTTTAGGCTCAAATTTAAACTTTGGTTATTTCCAAATTGTGTAATTATACTAACTTTAGTTGTTTCAGAATTAATAAATGAGGGGAAAAAAAGTGTCATTTAATTATAAATAACATTAAAAAGTATTTTATGTTTGAAAATTTTGAGTCAGTTTGATGATTGGTATTTAAACTAGTAAGACCACTTATAGAAGGTGTAATAAAAGTGTTATTATATAATAAGAGAGTATTTTTTTAATTATTCTCTTTATGTAATGTTTAATTTGAATGAATGAACTTATTCAAAGGCATGTAACTCAAAGGTGTTTTATTCTAAATATGGTTGTGTTGAATATGGGGTACCTAGAATTGGGTTCATTAGTGGGGTGTTTTTCATGAGTGCTTGATTAACCATTAGAATTTTTTTATATGCACTTAGTTTCTCCAATAAAGGAATTATACCAACACCATATCCTCATGTCATAATTTTTTTTCAATTTTTATGGCTTTGTTATATTTTAAATATAAATATGTAAACATTGATAGAGTTATTCTAAAAAACATATAAGTCATTGGATCTAAAGCTCCTAAATAATTCTGAATAGAAATCGATTATATTTGTGTGTATGGGTATTTCAACCTCTTATATAATTTTTTAAAGTGATGGTTAAAAATACTCATGGGTTCATTTGGTTCCCTATGAGAATCCAAAAATTGAAGATATAAGATCATAGGATTAATAGACACTCTAAAATGATTAAAAATACAATCTAAAGATAATTCCAAAATTTAACCAATAATCCATCTCTCCTAAATTATAGTTAAATAATCAATAAGCCACATCCTCATGTTGTATATAAGTTCTTATTATGACATCATTAAAAGTTTTTATGTGTTGTTATGCACTTTGAATCCTGCCATTACATATCTTCGACAAAATTTCATCGGATTCATAAGTAAATCATGGAGAAATCCTAAAATATTTATAGGATATTTACCTATTTATATCCAAGAAATAACAATTATTGGACTTGGAGGGATATAAAAAAGGTTGACAAAATGGAAAATAGTTATTGTCAACTATCAGCTGAAATTATGTCTAGTTTTGGATTTTCCTTTGTTAGTACTATTTTTGTTATGTTCTATGAGGTGTAACAACTCATTTTATCTATGTCCTATGAGGTATAATATTTCAATTTCACACTGAATATGCTTTAACCTTGTGGTAATTCTTTTATTTTCTAGTTTATTACTTGGAATACCTTGATTTGTAAAATGCCTCTAAAATGTTAAATCTTAGGTTTGACACTTCTTGTAGTGTTATTTTGATAATCAATCATTGGGCACACTAAATTAGAAAGGTTAAAAATCCAAATTACCTCCATTGAAAGGAAATGAAATATCTTGAAGGTATATGTCACCAAATCATGGCATACTGGGATAACCTAGTGGTTAATGTGATTAATATTATGATGAAGGGGCATGTTGGTTAAGGTTTTTAAAATGAAAGGAATTCTTATAAAAGTTTTATAAAAGAATCAACACATTTATATATATCAAATAATTATAGTTGATTAATTAACATTTAAATTCATACATTCATCATTTTCATATCAACAATGAACATTGTTTATAAGAAAAATATTAAAATTTACAAATGCATATTGTAATTTTCAAAACTATTCTAATGTTAATTTATAAAATAGATTAAACAAAGAAAATATAAAGGTAAAGAGACAAAAATGAGCATGTTTTTTTATGATGATATATATGATTAATTTGATTAGATTAATCCCTTGAAACCAATCTTTTACTTGACCAGTATGCACACAACCATAAATAAATATGATATTAAAGTCTAAGGACACATCAACCATGAAAAAAAGGAAAAAAAAAACCATATAAATGTGTATGTAATGAGCATTAGTATTCAAAATGTTTTAATTCAAAATATATTACATTAAAACTCATGATAGGATTCACCATACTTAGTTTAATTATATAAATTTGCACACAATAGCATAACTCACATGAAAATAAGAAAACCAATAACTATGAAAGTAATAAATTACATGAAAACTATATGGTCCTCTATATATCTCTATCTAATCAACCAATTTCTATCTTTGTCTTAATTTTGGCCTTAAATAGAATTTTAGTCAAGAGATGATCCACCCACTAGGTTGTTACAAACATTAAATGAAAGACACCAAACCATACCTAGAATTAATGAAAAATACATAATCTCAAGGCAACAATAATGAGATTCATTAATGATAGGTAAGATCCCATTTTATGGTGATGAAAATTCATACCTTAAACCAAATGTCATCCTTTCCCAACCCTACCAAAATAATAAATCACATTATTGCATTGGTAAAGGCAAAAGACATAAAATACATTAAATTAAGAAATGAATTAAAATATATGGCTTAAAAACTAACTAATATTAAATTTTATGCATAATTTCATAAAAATGGCATATATTTGGATCTAGACCTATTCTAAGTATAATAATTTCAGCTGAAATTATTCCACTTGGTACAAAATCAGCCAATTTTTCTAATTGGAATAATGCTAGTGAAAACCATGTAATAAAAAATAAGGTCTTAAGGAATAGAATCATTAGGAACTAACCCTATATCAAGGAATTTATTTTTAAGAATCAAGATGAAGTTTTCAAGCTAAGTGTTTATAATAATAAAATGTCAGTTGGACTTGGTTAACGTAATTGTATGTTTTTTAATTTTTGACCTAACATCCAATTACTTCTCCATGCCAAAACAATGATAAAAAGATGAGAACCACATAAACACATCACCCAATTTGAATTTGAATATGTTGAATTGTACACAATTATTGAAATGTTTTCATACTTTAAATGACTCCAAAACATACTTAATCATGAAGTTAGTGAAAAACTTTTTCCAATTCAATAAATGACATAAAAATTGAAGCTACAGATCAAAACATATGAACAAAAAAGCCTATGTGTCCTTTTTTACACAATGATTGTCAAAATTGTTTCAATTGTAATGATGTCAACCAAAATTTTTCCAAATGGAAAAACATCAGCCAAAATTGTTCTAAATGGAACAATGTTGGCCAAAATTACTCTAGGTGGAACATCTAGATTTGACTTGACTTTCAAGGCTCAAAATGAATCTTTTTGGCAAAGTGATGTATATGAAATTTATCTATCAGACTTGGTATACACAATGGAAAGTATTTTAATACTTTATTTTGCACTTAAAAATGCCTTCATGCCAAAAAATAATAGAATAGGTGAAAAAAAACTTGATGCATCCTTAAGAAAAATAAAATTTAAAAGGACAAAATAAGGTGTATAATTATTGCTACAAAATTAGATCATGTGAAGAAATAAAAAAAACATTATGGTCACTATTATAATATTTAAAACTTGAGTTCTAGTTAATTCATTTATTTCTTACTACTCTCCCCTTTTAATAAATTTATAAAAATAGTAAGCTACAAACTAGTCATGTGTATTTATTGTATATCATATGCATTTTGATTTACTCAGTAGTTTTTATTAATTATAGTACCACCCCTAAATTTCAATTTTGATTTAAAAAAATAGGTAGTGTGTGTGTGTGTGTGTGTGTGTGTGTGTGTGTGTGTGTGTGTGTGTGTGTGTGTGTGTGTGTGTGTGTGTGTGTGTGTGTGTGTGTGTGTGTGTGTGTGTGTGTGTGTGTGTGCGCGCACGCGTGCGTGCGTGTGTGTGTTTCCAAATATAATAAACTAGTTATATTCAATTTTTTTCATAACAATCCTAGTATCTTAACCTATAATATCACCTTAATGCACATAGTGGTAAATATCTTATCTAATTCTCCAAATTTATAATTTTTAATCCATAGTAAGAAAAAGTATATTATTAGGTATCATCCTACTTGTACTTAACCTTTATATTAGTTTGAAGCTACATATAAGTGGTTAACACATATAAATTTATATGTCATGCCTAAACTCTTTAACATTCATATAGAGTCCAAAAACTTAATATGGACTATCAAAAGAACACTACTTAGTGAAAAACTAGTGCCAAAATATCCTGGTCATGTTTATTAAGAATCAAGACCAAAAAATACTTCCTTAAAACATGGATTTTTCATCAATTCAATCACAATTATTGAGTTCCATACCTAAGTAAAATCTTAACAAACATCTTTATATCCCAAAGAAGGATACGTTCCACTACCTCATGTTGAAAGAAAGACTAGTTTGTTTAATAAATCCATTTTTAACATATTATATTACCATTTATTGCATGTTCATATTGATGAGATTAAATTTATATCCTTGAAAGATATTAATATAATTTATATATAATATAGTTAAAGCATGTGGTTATAATAGTATGACATAATGATTATAAGAGATATTCATTTACCAAGCTTATTCTTGAACCTGGGTGTACATAGTTCATGTATCAAATATGGTTAAAAAATACATTAATTTCATTTCAATTATGATATATAATTTACCACAACATAGTCTTATAACCACTCACTTATTTTTACCACTAGAAATCCATATGCACAAGTTAAAGTATGAACCCACATCTCTAGTATCAATATTCAGCCTTTTAGGTTTTGGTGGCTTTTTACAACTTTAAATGAGCCCTAACATTGGAATAGTTAGGAATGGAATTATTCAATATAGGTCAAAACTATCTTAAAAGTTTCATTCTAGTTCACCTAGTTTACCTACTTCCTATTAGTAAATATATATTATAATGCATTATATCCATAGTACTTTACTTTAAACTCATCCATTAATTAAATAAGTATACATATTACAAGATCATTATATTCATTAGGATATTACTGAACAAATATGCCTCAATAAGTTTAATGAGTCACATATTCATGGAAATTTGGAATTCATAAACATAGTTGAAGTTTCTAAGAATGCCAAGCTAGAAGAGTATGAAATGTATAATTATCAAGCATATTAACCTTGATTTCTACCATCCATTCAAATTTAATATGTCTATCATATTACATTATTGCCAATTGTTTTAATCACAATCAAAAAATTATAAATAAGCTCATATGTTTTAGGTAAATTCTATAAATAAGTTTCAATAATCATTAATTACATATGCAATTGAGTAGAATACTTATGTGTGCTAACTAAAACATTCCAAACCAAATAAGGTAGTATATAACTTATTCAATGAGCCTTGAGTAAAACAATCCTAGATAGAGTATCACACATGTCTTGAATCAAGTTTTATCAATAATATATCACCATATTGATGAACCTATCATATCTCACATAGATCTAATATAGTCCTTATGAATCCAAACATATAGTATAGTCACCTTTCTCATTGTACAATGTAAGATCATAGTCTTGTTTTCAATTTTTAGGTTTTAAATAACTGAACAATACATTTTAATTCTAAGTAATGGGATTTAATTTATAAAATACACTTCAAATAATAATATCAATAATTAACTCAACATATTTTCAAATAGTTGATCCATGTAAGAATCATGTACTATTAATATTCAACAAATCTAGTATTTAAAATAATACTAGAGTGTAGTAATTTGCTCCTTTCAATCCTTAATTAAACAAACTAAAAACATCCTAGCATGATTGGATTTGGTATTTTTTAAGTACCAATATTATTTATTGATAAAGGATATATATATCATCCAAGAGAATATTTATCTTTATCAGATTATGTAGAGGTACATTCATTCTTGATGAAATATACAATATTTTCACCCTATTTAAATTACACTACATGTTTAAACTAACTAATAAGTTTTGATCAAGAGTCAAGAACACCTTAAATTCATCAAATCAAATTCCAAAATAGAACTATGTACTAGGTTTAAATCTATACCCTATTCTTTAATCTATCTATAATCTACATTAATAATGTAATTTAGCCAAATCATTCATTATAATAGATATTTTTTGGTCCATGTGATCCAAATGTTTATTTTTTTTTACTTGTACAGGGCATGCATCTCCTAGTGAGACACCCCCTATATTAATTTTTTTTATGTCAATAATTAATTATATAAATTAATTACTTATGTTATTAGTTGTATTATGTTTGTATTTTTCAAGTCATTGGCTTGTATGAGTAAATAACAAGTTTGGGATGTGCTATATAAACTTTCACATAATATTTTATGCATCTCAATCAATTTATTTGTATGTAATATTATTTTTTATTAATATAGTATGTAACTTACCATGTTTTACATAATTTTTGATGTCATAACATTTATATTAGAGTATCCATGAATCTAGGCCTATGAAAAATCCATGGAAGACGTTTACACTTAATAAGTTTCCAAAATTCAATGTTAATGATGTTTTTGTTTCTTAGAAGCCTTTTATTTATTTATTTATTATAGAGAATTTGTCATTTTATTTTTTTTAAGGCATATTTAGTGTTGATAGAGAATTTTTTATTTTATTCATGTGGCATGAAAACACTCGAAATAATATCCAAACATGTCCAAGATGAACATTAGAAGTTGTTAAAAATCAATAAAATATGTTATTTCTCTATATTGAATCATTTATATCTAATTATAGGAACTTTTATTGTTGAAGTGGAAATGAAAATTTGGCCTTGAACATGACATTTGTTGATAAAAGCATTATTTTTTCCTATGTGGTATTAAAAAAGGCATTATAATTATTATTTTTAGATGATAATTAAGATATGTTTAAGCACCACTTTAAATGGTGAGGCATGTAGATTTATATTACTAAAGAATTATAAATTTATGAAAGTGTGCTTATACAATGTGGCATTATAATTTTCCTAAAACTCTTTTTTCTTATAGAGGCACCACATACATCTACCTAGAGTGTCATTGGATGCCTAAAACATTATCTATTGGTTTAAATAATAAACTAAAAATGATTAGAAGTGTCATACCTTCGCTATTTAAAAGTTTAAAGTATGTCTTAACTATCTAAAAAATATTTTTTTTGGGTAAATCATTTTATAATTTCAAATAAAATCTAATTGCTACTACACATTTTTGAATTATCGAGTAATTGTTTTTTACTTTTACACTTAGTATTATTATTATTATTATTATTATTATTATTATTATTATTATTATTATTATTATTATTATTATTATTATTATTTAATTTCAATTGTTGACATATGGGAGTTGGTTATCATCATGGTAAAAGAGTATTTATAAGTAAGAGGATGGTGGTTCAATTCTCACTAAGACCTTTTTGTCAGAAGTGTAATTTTTAAAGGTAAATTGTTTATATAAAAGATAAATAAATTATTGTGGATCTAATGTTTCAAGTGAATACATTAATTAGTTAATCAAATAGTTGTTTTAAATTAATTAAGTATAATATGTAAATATGTCCAATCCCACAATTATAAAAGACAATTATAAAAATTCTATCCTTTCTAATATTGTATCTTATGCACAAGCTATTAAAAAAATGATTTTTGACAAGAGGTATGCATGTATGCAACCATTATATTAGTTTTGGAATGTTATGCATCCATTTTTGGGGTCAATTTTTTAGTTTTTATTTTCCCCATATGTTTTTTTTAGTGTTTTAAAAATGGATAAAAAGGTGTTTTAATGTAAAATAGGTGTATTTTTAGTGAAATCTTAAACTTTGAAATTGATAAAAGTCTAAAAATGGAAAGTTTATGTCTAAAAACTATGATTGTAACAATGTTTTTTACATCCACTACTATCAAAGACAATCATGTTTAATTTATAGGTTTATAAGCCCCTTAGAATAAATAGTTCAATAGAGCCACTGACTCACCCATCTTGAGTTTGTTGTTAGCTCTAAGACCGAGTTATGTTATAGTTGATTTATTTAATATCTAGTAGGATTCTAATGTATATTTTGTATAATTTTGGTTTTTTATTGATTTGATATCATTGATAATGAGAATAAAAAGTTATTTGGTTATGTTTTTTGATAAAAGGAATTCTTACTTATCATCTAATAGAGGGGAAGTTATTGTACTAGTGTTTGATCAGTTGTTAGTGATGCTAAAACTGATAAGGGTTGTTAGCACCAATATTTTTGAGTAAAATGAGATAAAAATTGTTGGTCACCAGGATAGATGTGCCATACAAAGGTTATAAATAGTACCTAAGACAAGGGTTGATGCGGTTGAGTATTCCCATGATGGTGCTTATATAGCAATATGAGTACATACTAGTTAGAGGGGATAATAATGCATATTAGTATGTTCATCATTCATATCCTTATCTTCAAATATTAGGGTTTGTTAAATTGCATATTTTGATCAATACCAATTATTTAGAGTGTAAATTTATAGGTGTGATAGATATTATTAGATGGATTCACATTCATATTCTTTAGAGTGGAAGACTCCACCTAAAGGTCGGGTTAAACTAAACTTTGATGCAGCCTCAAAAGGAAACTTGGGATCTACGAGCAGGGGAAGATCCATAAGGAATTTAGAGGTGAAGTTGATTTCTAGCTACACAAGTACCATGGGAAAATAGATTAATGATGGATTTGAAGCTAAAGTGGCATTATGGGGCATACAACTTTCCTCCAATCTCAAGATGGAAAGAATTGTTGTGGAGGGGTACTCCTTCAATATCTTAAATGCCCTTGAAGGCAAAATAACCCCCTCTCATACAATAAAATCCATAATTGATGATACTAAGTAGAGTTTAAGGGAGATGACATAATTCCACATTGTTCACACTTACCATGAATGGATTAGGGTGGAGAATTTTATTGACAATATAGGAGTAGGTCTCCCTCTTTTAACCTACTAATACGTAGGATGCCATTTCCATGAAAGTATCTCATCAACCATTCAAAAAGAATGCACATTGAGATAGGATGGTGTTTGGGTAGTAACACATGTGAACCATTCTCATCAAGAGATGGATTTAAAATATAATGATCCATCATTATTAAAATGTGAGGAGAATTTATTGCACTAAGTAGAAGGAAGCATTCCTTGTAATTCTTTTTTAAACCATTAACAAAAATAGGTACTATGGAAATGGGGGGTGATAGGGATCACTTCAAACCAATATCATACTTGGAAGTTTGAGGAATAAATAAATTATGGAAGAATCTCTGTCAAGGTGGGCTTATTAAATGTATGTTGTGGATAATCAAACATGATGTGGGTGTAGCAAGAGATTTCTTAGCCAGATAGAATAAGAGGGTCATGGAGCTGAGAGGAGTCAAAAATCAATCATATAGGAGTTAATTAGAGAATCTATGGGTATGTTATGTGATGTAATAAAGGTTTATAAAGACCAATAAAAAAAGTAGGATCTACTTTATAGGTCCTTCTATACCAATGAATTCATCAATATAGATAAAAAGGGATTCCCCCACACTGACCTCTTGTACCAATGGCTTGAAGTATACCTATAATTTATTAAATACTTGACACTTGAAGGTAAGAACACCCTAATATTATTTAATCAATTTTTACTATTAAATCACTTTTAGGGGTATAAAATTATCCTCCCCTTTTATCTCCTCAAATATATAGAGATAACTGCTCTTACCCATCAAATAAATGATGTTAACCCCATCCTTCGCCAAGGCCTCATCCTACTTCTAGTCAATCATGGTGAAACCCTATGGGGTAGGGAATTTACTTTGAAGGGGTACTCTATTGAGGAAAAATCCCCTAAGGAATACCTTACCTCTAGGTCTTATCATATATCAATCACTACCCCATAAGCTATCCCTTTATTTAAAACATCTATCGAAGACCATCCTTTAAAACTAATTATCCCTAAACCGAAACCAATCCTTTTGGATGATTGTACCTTTGAGGAGGTGGTTGGGAAATTAAAATATCCCCTGATAGAGGAGATATAACATAATAAATAGTAGCCAAAACTTTTTAATAGTAAGCTTCATGAGGCTAGAATGAATTTGGCAAGAATTATACAAGAATGGAATACCATGAAAAGATAAGTGGACAAAACAATACAATCCTTCTCCCATTATACTAAGGTGGATAGGAACCTCATGAAGTAAAAAATGATGGTTTAAGATATCCCATCTCTTAATATCCCCAACATTACTCCCATAAATAGGAACTTGATGCAATAACAGGTGTAGAAGAGGCCACAAATGATCCTACCTAGGGATGACACTAAAGGGCCTAGAAAAAGAACAAGGGCTAAAATTTCAAAGAGAAAATAGGGTGTGCAAGAGAAGAAGATTGAAGATGAGAAGGAACCAATGGATGGACCCCCTCTCTTAGAATATTTTTTTATTTTTTGTTTTTCTATTTGTTTGTTTGCCCTTTATAGGGATAGGGATCTAGTTTTTGATATTTTTTGTTGTTTCAGCCTATGGGGCTTACTATTGTATTTCATAATTTTTAACTATGGTTCTTGGTCCCTGGAAAACCAAGTCATTTAACTTATAAAATAAAAAACCATTATTTGGATCATATTTTGGCACCCTTTGGATCAAGGGGATGTATGTTGGGTTGTGTGATCTAAAATTTTAATATTAATATTTTTAGTTGTACGACACATGCATCTACTAGTGAGACGCCATTTTTAGTAAATGTTGTTATGTTAATAATTAATGTTAGTCAATAATTACTTATGTTAATAGTGTAACAAGTTAATTGTTATTTTTTAGGTGGTTGAGTCTTGTAAGTAAATAAAAGGTTTAAGATGTGTTATATAAAAAAATTCATAGAAATTTATGCATC
>JARHVA010003708.1:1132500-1160000 GCA_037957365.1 Torreya grandis
CACCTTGGAATATACTCTATATTCTCCCTAATATTTCAATTTATAATCCCTTTTAGATGCACCTTTAATGACAACCTTAGATTCCTATTTTGATTCTCCTCAAGATTCTACCTTGGAATATCCTCTAGATTCCTCTTTGAATTTACCTTTGGTTATTCCTCTATCTTCCTCTTTGGAATCTTATAAAACTTATCTTTGAAGTTTCCTTTGATCATTCCTATATATTCATTTTTTGATTCTTTTCCAACTCCCTTTTTTAATTTACCTTTGGTCATAACTATAGCTTCCCCTTTGGATTCTTATCTAGCTTTTGCTTTAGATTTACCTTTAGATTCTCCACTTGATTCCATTTTGGAATGTCATTTAGATTCTTATTTGGTCACACATCTAGTTTCCCTTATGGATTATTATATATATTTATCTTTATACACCCTTATATATTCCATTTTTATAATATATATATATATATATATATATATATATATATATATATATATATATATATATATATATACATATATATATATGATTTTGAATATCACACACTAAATTGTACACTTGACTTCTCAAGGTCAGACCGAGATAGTCAACATAATAGATGGATGATGGGTAGATTTATAGATTGAGATGAATTTTTGGTTGAATGGGATTCAAAATGATTAGTGTAAATTTATGCAATTTATGTAAAAATAATAGTTTTTTTGCATCACATTACTCATTAAGAGAGTCTAATTGAGTGGAAACAAAACTCTAAGGTCCTTCAGTATTGGTGATGACAAGGAGGTGAAGCTCCTAATTGATACTAGGAATGTCAAGGTGGGAATGGTTTAGTTGAATGAAATAGGTAATTTGTTAATTTTTTTGGTATATATATTCCATATTAATTTCATACACAAATTTTAATGATATATGATGATGTTATACTTAATAAGAATAAATGGGAGTGGAGATGGGAATTTAGGCTTGGATCACATAGTATTGATGGCCATAATTTTGGGGGAGGATGATAATGAGTGGATCAAGTATTTGATATTATTTATCAAGGGAAATAATATTGTTAAAAATGAGATTAGATATGGGTTTGGAATGGAAACCTTTAATTCTAATCTCAACACTACTATCTGATTAGGTGTTGATAGTAGGACCCAGTGCTTTAACTCTAAGATGATACCTTCTCCATGGAGGTATGGATTCTCAAAGAGTGTCATACAATATGATAAGTGTGTAAGTATATAATTTTAAGATCTTATTATGAAGGTGATATGTGGTTGGACTTGATGTTTTATTAAAATCAAGGTTTTAAGAATGCCCATGTTTGTTAGTACAAGGATTTGGTTATGTTATTTTTAGTTTTTGGTAATGTTATGACTGAAAAGAAAGATAATTATTTGATAAAATTTAATAAATAATATTAAATAACAATAAATATATGTCAATTAATTAAATAATTATTTTTTTATGTTTTTCAGTTCATTTTTCAATGTAATAATACTAGAAAGTTGAATCTAGACTAACAATGTAAATGTTGATTTCTATATTTTATATGTGAAAAATAAATTATTTTCATATTATAGAAGAATTATTATATTTTTAAAATTGATATTTCCTAACATGCAAATGGATAGAAAATTATACCTATATCTGAAGCAGCAAAGCTATTAAGTATCTAAGTATTCCTTTGCATATGTGAGCTAGAATTAGTTTTTGGTGTTTCTAGGTGAATGCACACTAGATTTAAATGATTTTTATAAAATTAAAATTATTATATAATATATTATTTTATAAAATAAAAAATAAGTTTTAATCTACTCAAATGATGAAAACCAACACCAAGATACTACCTTTTACTCTCCTAGGTTTTGGCTATATTTTTCTACTTACTAGTGCACTTGTTTTGAAGTAAAATTTGATTATCGTTGAATCTTAAAGTGATTTATTTTTTTATAATATTTATATATGTATTAAATTAAAAAATATATTATTTTAAATAATGTATAGTATTTTTACAAATAGTAAATAAACTAACAAATGTTTTTGGTGCAAAGATGGGAAGAGAGAAGAATTATTTTCCCTATCTGTTTGCTTTTTAAAAATAGAGATATAATATAATTCAAGGAAAATAATATTATATAATATATTAAATAAATTAAAAATATAAACCCCCAACCTAATCAATATGTAGACCATCTAGAAGCAAGAGATGTATTTGAGAATATGGTCCTAAGCGTGAAAGCTCCTCCACTCAAAAAAATGATTGCAAGAACTCTTTAAACAAATATAATGATATATTATGTTTTTGTGTATGGGTATTTAAAAATATTATGTAATTTTTGAAAATTAGGGTTACATATACTCATGAGTTCATTTTGTTCTTTATGGGAAGCCAAAAAAATTATGATATAAGATTGTAGTATCAATAGACACTCTAAAATGATTAAAAAATACTATCTCAATATCATTCCAAGCTGTAAAAATTAATCCATATCTTATAAATTATATTTTAGTAATTGAAAATAGACATTATTGTGTTGGATATAAGTTCTTAGTATGGCACGTTTGAAAGTTTGTATGTGTTATTATGTAGTTTGAATCCAACCATGTAATATCTTGGACAAAATTTCTTGGGACTATTAGGTAAATCATGGAGAAATCCTAGAATATTCATATGAGATTTACCTCTTTCTATATTTAAAAAAAAAAAAAACATTGGTGGACTTTAAGGGATATAAGAAGGGTTAACAAAATGGAAAATAGTTATTGTCAACTATTGGCTAAATTGATGTCTAGTTTTGGATTTTCTTTTGTCAACTCTATTTTTTCTATGTTTTATGAGGTGTAATAGCTTAATTTCACCCTAAATAGACTTTGAAAATTTGTTAATTCTTATATTTTACAACTTATTACTTGGAATAACTTTATTTTTAAAATTCTTCTAAAATGTTAAAACTTAGGTTTGGCAATTCCTCTAGTGCTATCCTATTGATGAATTGTTGGGCGTACTAACTTAGAAAGGGTGGAAATCCACCTTGCCTCTCTTGAAAGGAAATGAAATATCTCCAAGGTATATATCACTAAGTCATGAAATACTAGAATAATCTAGTGGTTAATTTGATTAATAATATGATCAAGATGCATGTTGGTTAAGCTTTTAAAAATGAGAGGAATTGTTATAAAATTTTCATAGAAGAATCAATAGATTCAAATATATCAAATAATTATAGTTGACTAATTAAAATTTCAATGCATACATTAATCATTTTCATATCAATAATGAATATCATTTATAAGAAAAAAATTTAAATTTACAAATGCATATTACAATTTTCAATACTATTCTAATCTTAATCTAGAAAATAGCATAAATAGAACAAAAGATAAAGGTAAAGAGAAAAAAATGAGCATCTTTTGTGATGATAATATATACATGATTCAGTTGATTAGAATAATCCTTTGAAACCAATATTTTACTTGAGAACTATTCACACAACCATAAATAAATATGATATTAAATTATAAGGACACATCAACCATGAAGAAAAAGTAATTAAAACACCATACAAATGTGTATGTAATGAGCATCAGTCTTCAAAATGTTTTAATTCTAAATATATTACATTAAAACACCTTGATATGATTCACCATAGTAAGTTGAATTATGTAAGTTTTCTCACAATATAATAAATCACATGAAAATAAGAAACTCCTAACTTTGAAAGTAGTAAAATACATGAAAAATGTCTAGTCCTCTACATATCTCTATCTAATCAACCAAACCTTATATTTTTCTTATTGTTGGCCTTATATATAGTTTTAGTGTAGATATGATCCACCCACTAGGTAGTTACAAACATTAAATTAAATACATCAAACCATACCTATAATTAATGAAAAATCCATAATCCCAAGGTTACAATAATCAAAGTCATTAATGATAGGTAAGCTCCCATTGGATGTTGATGAAAATTCATACTTTAAACCACATGTCATCCTTTCCCAATCATACAAAAATAATAAATAAATCACATTGTTTCATTGGTAAAGGAAAAAGACACAAAACACATTAAATTAAATAATGGATTAAAATATATGGTTTAAAAACTAACTCATATTCTATTTTCTACAAATTGTCATAAAAATGGGGTATATTTTTAACTAGCCCTATTCCAATAAAAATAATTTTAGTTTAAATAGTTCCACTTTGAATAAAATCAGCCAATTTTTCCAATTAGAATAATGTCTGGGAAAATTGTGGAAGAAAGAACGAGGTCATAAGGAATAGGGTTATCAGGAACTAACCTTATATCAAGGACTTGAATTTTGAGACTCAAGATGAAGTCTTAAGAATAAGTGTTTATTATAAAAATTATCACTTGAAATTGGTTAACATAATTGAATATTTTTTAATTCTTGACTTAACATCAAATTACTTCTCGATGCCAAAACAATTATCAAAAACATGAGAATCGCATAAACACATCACCCTTTTTAAAATTAGATATGTTGAATTGTACACAATTTTTCAAATATTTTCATACTTTAAACGAATCTAAAACATATTTTATCATAAATATAGTGAAAAAATCTTTCTAATGCAAAAAATGACATAAAATTGAAGCTACATATCAAAACATATGACCAAAAAAACCTATGTCCTTTTTTACACATTAATTGTCGAAATTATTCCAAGTGTGACAATGTCAGTTAAAATTATTATAAATGGGACAACATCAGCCAAAATTATTCCAAATGGAAAAGCATCACGTAAAATTGTTCCAAATGGAATAATGTTGGCTGAAATCATCCCAAGTGGAGTATCTGGATCTAACTTGACTTTTGAGGCTCAAAATGAAGTTTTTGGGAGAAGTGCTTTATATGAAAATTTAGCACTCAAACTTGGTATACAAAATGGAAAATATTCTAAGACTTTATTTTTCACATGAAAATTCCTTAATTCCAAAAAATAATATAAAAGTTGAAAACCAACTAGATGCATCCTTAAGAATGGCCAGATTTCAAAGGACAAAACAAGGGGCACAATTATTTCTTAAAAATTGGAATGCGTAATACAATAAAAAAATTCATAGTCACTATTATAATATTTCAAACCCTAGTTATAGCTAAGTCATTTATTTCCTACTACTGTCCCTTTTTAGCACATTTATAATAATAGTAAGCTATAAATCAGTCATGTGTATTTATTATATATCATATGCATTTTGATTTACTCAATAGTTTGTCTTAAGTATACTACCACCCCTTAATTCAAATTTTGATAAATTAATAAATAATAGATATATATGTTTCCAAATATATTTAAATAGTTATATTTAAGTTTTTATCCATAAAAATCTTAGTATCTTAACCTAGACTCTCACCTTAATGCACATAGTGGTAAATATCTTATTTAATATTCCAAATTTCCAATTTAAATACATAGTAAGAAAAATGTATTATTAGGTATCATCCCACTTATACTTACCCTTCATATTAGTTTGAATCTCCATACAAGTGGTGAACACATATAAATTTATATGTCATTCCTAAACTCTTTAACTTTCATATAGAGTCCAAAAACTCAATTTAGACTATCAAAAGAATGCTACTTAGTGGGAACTCATGAATAAAGGGCTAGGTCATGTTTTTAAACAATGAACCTAACAAAATAATTCCTTAAAACATGGATGTTGAATCAATTCAATCACAACTATCAAATTCATTGCTTAAGTTAAATCTTAACAAACATCATGATATCCCAAAGAAGGATACATTCCACTACCTTATGTTGAAAGAAATACCAATTTATTTAATAAATCCATTTTTAAAATATAATATTACCATTTATTTCATGTTAATATTGATGACATTAAATTTACATCCTCAAAATATCTTAATACAATTTATAAATAATCTATTTAAAGCATGTGGTTACAATATTATGACACAATGCTTATAAGAGATAGTCATTTACCAAGCTTATTATTAAACCAGAGTGTATATAGTTATTGTATCAAATATGGATCATGAAAAAATACCTTAATTTCATTTCAATGACTATAGAGATTTTACCACAACATGGCCTTATAACCACTTACTTATTGTTACCACTAGCAATCCATACACACTAGTCAAAATGTGCACACACATCTCTAGTATCAATATTCAGCCTTTCAGGTTCTGGTGGGGTTTTCCATCTTTAAATGAGCCCCATCATTATATTATTTAGGAATGGAATTATTTAATATCATTAAATAATTATACGTATGACAAGATCATTATATTCCTTAGGATATTCATGAACAAATATACCTCAATAAGTTTAATGAGTCACATATTCATGGAAACATAGTTAAATTTTATAAGCATGCCAAGATAGAAGAGTATATAATGTATTCTTACCAATAATTTAAACCTTGATTTATACCATCCATTAAAATTTAATGTGTCTATTACATTCTTTCCAGTATGTTTTAATCACAATAAAAAATATATACATAAACTCATACAATTTAAGTCAATTATATAAATAATTTGGGGCAATAATCATCAATTACATATGTAGCTAAGAATAATAATTCCCTAGGATAAATAAAACATGCCAAAATAAATAATGTATTATATAACTTATTCAATGAGTCCTAAGTAAAACAAGCCTAGGCAGAGTATCCCACATGTCTTGAGTTAAGTGTTATCAATAAGATACCACCATTTGATGAACCTATCATATCTAACATGAATTTGATATAGTCCTTATGAATCTAAACATATAGTATAGTTACCTTTATCATTATATAATGTAAGATCATAGTCTTGTTTTCAGTTTTCATGTTTCAAATAACTGAATAGTAAATTTTAATTCTATGTAATGAGATTGAATTTATAAAATACACTTCCAATTCAAATATGAATAATTAACTCAATATATTTTCAAATAGTTGACCCAAGTAAGAATCATGTACTATTAATATTTAATAATTCTAGAATTTTTTGAAAACATACTAGTATGCAGTAATTTGCTTCGTTCAATCCTTAAATAAATAAATTGAAAGCATCCTAACATGATTACATTTTGTAGTTAGTAAGTACCAATATTCCTGATTGATAAAAAAGAATATTTATATTTATCAGACTAGGTATAGGTATATTAATTCTTGATGAAATATACAACAATATTTTCACCTTATTTAAATTACGCTCCAAGTTTAAACTAACTAATAATTTTCCATCAAGAGTCAATAACACATAAAATTCATCACATCCAATTTCAAATTAGAACTATGTATTGGGTTTAAATCTCTACCCCATTCTTTAATCTATCTAAAACCTATATTTATAGTGTATTTTATCCAACTCATGCATTCTAATAGATATTTTTTGGTCCATGTGATCCAAATGTTTAATATTAATTACATTTTACTTATTGAAGGCATTCATCTCCTATTGAAACACCCCCTCTATTATTTTTTTATGTTAGTATTTAATGATAGAAATTAATTACTTATGTTATTTGTTATATTATGTTTGTATTTTTTAGGTCATTGACTCCTATAAGTAAATAAAAAGTTTTGGACGTGTTATATCAACTTTCACATAATAATTTATGCATCTCAATCAATTTACTTATATGTAATATTATTTTGCATTAATATAATATGTAGTTTTCCATGTTTTACATAGTGTTTAAAGTCCTAGCATTTATATTAGAGTATCCATGAAGCTAGGCCCATGGAGAATCCATGGAAGACATTAACACTTGAATAATTTTCCAAAATACAATTCCTGTGATGTTTTTGTTTCTTAGAAGCCTTTATATATTTATTTATTTGTAATTTTTTTTTGGAAGGCATATTTAGTGTTTATATATCATTATTTAATTTTATTTATGAGGCATGGAAACACTCAAAGTAACATTTAAACCTGACCAACAAGAGCATTATAATTTGTTAAAAATTAATGAAATGTTTTATTTCTCTATATTGAATCATTGATATCTAATTGGAGACACTTTTATTGTTGAAGTGGAAATTAAAATTTTGCCTTGAACATGACATTTGTTGAAAAAACATTATTTTTTCCTATGTGGCATTGAAAAAGGCATTATAACTATGTTTTTGTGTGCATGATTATTAATATATGTTAAAGCACCACATTAAATGGTGAGGCATGTGGATTTATTTTACTAAATAATTATAAATTTATGAAAGTGTGATTATAGAATGAGGGATTATAATTTTACTAAAACTCTTTCTTATTATAGAGGGACCACATACATCTACCTAGAGTGCTATTGGATGCCTAAAACATTATCTGTTGAAAAAATAAATTAAAAATGATTACAAGTGTCATACATTCATTGTTTAAAAGGTTAAAGTGTGTCTTAACTATCTAAAAAATAACATTGTTGGGTAAATCATTTACTATATTCATATAAAATCTAATTGCTAATACACATTTTTAAATTGTCGAGTAATAATTTTTTACTTTGTCACTTAGTAAAATTAAAATTCATGTATCATTTTTTTAATATTTTATTTCAATTTTTGACACATGGTAGTTGGTTATAATCATGGTAAAAGAGTTTTTATAAGTAATAGGATGGTGGTTCAATTCTCACTAAGACCTTTTTGTTGGAAGTGTAGTTAATTTTTTTTATAATGAAGATAAATAAATTGTTTTGGATTTAATTTTTCAAGTTAATTCATTAAGTAGTTGATCAAATAGTTATTTTAAAGTAACTAAGTATAATAGGTATATAGGTCCAATCTCACAAATTACAAAAGACATAATTTTAAAAATTCTATCATTTCTAGTATTGTAGCTTATGCACAATCTATTTTTAAAAATTGATTTTTGACAAGAGGTATGCATGTATCCACCCATTCCATACATTTTTAAATGTTATACATCAATTTTTAGGGCCATTTTTTTAGTTTGTATTTTCCTTATATGATTTTTTTATTTTTAAAAAATGGATAAACAAGGCATTTTAATGTAAAATAGGTGTATTTTAGGTGGAATTTAAACCTTAAAATTGATCCAAATCTAAAAATGGAAAGTTTATGTCTAAAAACTATGATTATAATAATGTTTTTTACATCCACTATTGTTGAAGATAATCATGTTGCATTTATATGTTTATAGACCCCTTAGAATAAATAGTTTAATAGGGGCACCATTTCACCCATCTTGAGTTTGTTTTTACCTCTACTATTGGGTTATGTTATAGTTGATTTGTTTGATAACTAGTAAGATTTTAATGAATATTTTGTACAATTTTTTTTTTTATTGCTTTGATATCATTGATAAGGAGAATACTAAGCTATTCGGTTGAGTTTTTTGCTAAAATTAATTCTCACTTCTCATCTAATAAAGGGGAAGTTATTTTATTGGTATTTGATCCATTGTTAGTGATGTTAAAACTAATTAGGGTTAATAACACCAATATTATTGAGTAAAAGGAGATCAAAATTATTGGTCACTAGGGTAGATGTGCCATACATAGGTTCTACGTAATACCTAAGACAAGGGTTGATGTGATTGAGAATTCCCATGATGGTGCTTATATTATAGTATGAGTACATATTAGTTAGAGAGGATGATCATGCCTATTAGTATGTTCATCATTCACATCATTATTTTTAGATCATAGGGTTTGTAAAGTGGCATAGGTTTATTAGTACCATTTATTTAGAGTGAAAATTTATAGGTACAGTTGATATTATTGGATGGATTCATAATTATATGCTTTGGATCATATTTTGTCCCCCTTTGGATCAAGGGGAAGTTTATTGGGCTCTGTGATCTTAATTTTTAATATTATTTTTTTAGCTTTATGAGTTATGTATATGATAGTAAGACACCCATTTTGTAAATTTTATTATGTTAGTAATTTATGATAGTCAATAATTACTTGTGTTAATATTGTAACAAACTAGTTCGTATGTTTCAGGTGGTTGAGTCTTATAAGTAAATAACAGGGTTAATATGTCTGATATAAAATTTCACATAGAAATTTATGCATCCCAATAAATTCACTTGTATGTACTAATATTTTTTTCATTGATATAATACATAAATTTTCCATGTTTTACCTTGTATTTAAATTCCTAACAAGATTAATAACTATAACTTAATGCAACTAGGAGTACATTTAATAAAGTTTTCTAAAGGAGAATATACATCTCAACTCTGTTCATAAGATTAAGATATAATTAGCTACTACATGTTGATGATAAAATATGTATCCCAATAATTTTTTAGTGATAAATCCATTCCATGTATTAGGGTAGATTGGATTTAAAGTATCTTGCAATATGAATACTCAACCTAGCTCTAAGTTTTCAAACCTATACAACACTAACATAATTGAGATACATACATAAGTTAACAAAGCTGGAAAAATATTTATTCAATATCTATATATCATAATTACTAATATACATGATACTTTATACATAAAATCTTTTTAAAACTTAGTATCAAATTAGAAATAAAACCACTCAACATTATTGTCAAGTTGGATGATAGACTTGAAAAACATATGATATCATAGTTGTGACAATATTTATTCATTAAAATATATGAGTAACTCTAATAAAAAATGATTTTTTAAATATAATAGTATTTCATCACAAATAAGATAAATATTACTCAAGAATTGGCTTGTGACTTAAAATCCTGATAATAAGGCCATATAATTAATTAAATCTTGTATCATATATCAATCACCCCTAAAAATAAAATTATTTTCATCATATTACATAATTCAAAAACTTTACTATGTTTAAAATCTTGTAGGTTACATGTTTTTATAATAATCATAATGCCACCACCCAAGTTACATAGAGATTACATCCTTTCTATAAAATAATAGATTAAGGGAAACATTCAATTAAGAATGACTTGGCATGCAAAAATAAATTGAGAAACCAAACCCTTATAAATCTTGAACTTGTATATTTTTGAAATAATTTAGAGTCAAAATAAGTATGCATTTCACTATTTTCCATATCAAGACATACAAATTAATTATTCATCCTTTTGCAACTCTTCTAAAAAAAATAAAGAGGGGGTTATGAATGTAATAATACAAAAACCCATAATCTATATTTTAAACTCAAATTTAAACTGAATATTCTTTCCATTATTTAGATGATAAACACAATAATATATTATTAGAGATCATGTCAAGTAAGAGAATAAACTAAAATCCATTATAAACTCATTTTAGGACTATTCAAATTCCAAAACTATTCCATATAGTATGTTATACTGATATAAAAATTTATACCCATGTTGTGGCATAGACATAAGAATATATATAAAAATTTCAATCCAATCAACAAAAATTAGAAACATTCATGCACATTTAAAGTTTCAACTATTAGGGGTTTGTATAAAATAAGAAAACATATAAATCAATATTTTACAAGTTTCAATTAAAGGTAAAGATGGAATGTCTATGGAAGGACTATTTTGTCATCTTCTTGACCCAGTTCAAAAATTTCCATAGCTTCCTTTCTCTAGCCACTCACACACACACATATGTATATATAATGTTAATATAAATGTCTAGGGTTTACACATCTTAGCCCTTATGGCTGTAAATATTCAATGAAACTCCATAAATCATTAGAAATTTAAAAATAGGTGCTTTACCAAAACAGGTCATTGATTTGGGAAGGAATCCGAAATATTTATTATAGTTTTGAAGACTAATTGTTCTCATGGATATGTCAAAAAAATTCATGGTCATTTAATAAACTCAAATACATGCATGATTTATCAAACAAAGGCATCAATCCCCCTAGCATTTATTATTTTTAGTCATTCCCTTTCTCTTATTTATCACTTCCATTATTACAAATGTAAACACTAACCTAGGCTATATATTTATTTCTCATTATTTTCTAAACTTGGCTACCCATGATTAGGGTTAAGTTAGGTTTTTTTCCTTTATCTTATCATAATATTCTAGTTTATTATTCTATCAAATACTTCTCAAGTGATATGATTTTAAAAATAATAATTCTCTCTCTCTCTCTCTCTGTGTATATATATATATATATATATATATATATATATATATATATATGTATGTATGTATGTATGTATAATTTATTTAACTTATTTGGGAATAGTGGATTTTTATTCCTATTTTAGTTAAGGTTCTAGATTAATAAATCAATATAGAATATAACAATAAATATAGTCCTAATTTGTGAAACTATTTATATTTTTCACCTTTCTAAAAATAGCAATAATTAAGAAGAAATATAACTTAGCTATAAAATAGACTGAGATGGTTGATACAGAGGATGAAAATGGTTATGCAAGATTGAGAAGGTGGCTTAAACCTAAATCTATCTTTCACTGGGTGAAAATATAGGAGTGCCAAAAAGTGTATGCTTTGGTGTCTAATGTTATTATCCATTCCTACTGTTATTATCCAAACTGATCATAGAGCTCTAAAACTTTTTGGTTAGTTGTATTGTGCTTGTATGAGTGTGCATGTGAAAAATTGAGAATTTGTCATTGATGAAACTCGTTATGGAGTTGATTTTTTCTTCAAACCCTAACCCTCCATCATGATTGATAAAATAACATTTGAGTCACTTGAGAAAGAAGGGAGTTAGTGTGAAATATGTATTAAATTTATAATCCACACCCCTTACATGGGCATGCTACTTATATAACAATAATCTGAAGAGAGATCAATGCATATGTAGTTCTCCCACCTAATGTGATGTGGATGAAAATGCCAAATTGATAGTGTTTGAGGTGGTTAGCGACTAGTATGAGGATTTGAGTAGGTTTACAGTTGTGTTGGGTGACTATGTGCAAAGAATATAGAAGTTTACATTAGTCCTTTGTTTGTATTCTTGTTTGCTTTGTAATTTTTTCCACCTCCTTTGTAAATGAGCTTTGAGTGAGATTTTATAGGGAATAATTGGTCATACGTTAGCTATATTCATGCTAGGCCAACTTAATTAAAGATAAGGACTGGATGAAAATGATTATTGGGGATCAAAGTGAAAATGGATAAAACCACAAAAAATGAGACACTTATCTATGGGTTACCATAGTCTAAATGGATTCCTCCTGTCCTATAGGCTTAAGATTTGGGGGAATAGGATTGACATGGGGAATATTATTTGGCTGAATTTGAATGATCATTTATAAGGTTTTAGATGATTTAAAATGAGCAAAAAGGTATTTATAAGGTTCACAAGAGAATGGAAAAAATATGTATGGATGAGGTGTCATAAGCCACACTCAAACTACCAATTTGGATATTTTATATGACTACATTCCCCCCCCCTTTTATTCTAGTGATGCAGTAAAGCAAAATACTATGATAAAGGAAAAATAGAAAGAGTACCTAAACTTACCTATAAGGGTGAAGCCCATGAATATGTGTGATGTTGAGTGTGCATAGAGAGAGCAAAGTGTGAAATGTACATCTACAAGAGAAAATAAGGAGTATATCAGTTATTACTAGACACACTATGTCTAAAATAAGAATGTATAAAGGTTGAGTAAAAGAGAGAGGAAGAAAAAGGAATGAATACACCTCACTAGGTATGTGAACCAATACAAAACCTATTGTGATGTTGAGTGATGTTGAATGGTGCTAAGTGATGTTGAGTGATGCTAAGTGATGTTGGGTATGTTTTATACCAAGAGTAATATTGAAAATAGAGATGAGTGCTCAATTCCTCAAGGGTGGGTCAATATTACAAAGGCTATCCCTTTGGCTCCATCATCTCCCACTATGTAGTGAAGCTATGTGATCATGCATGTGTTAATCAATGTTTGGATTGTGTATCCAATCCCTTTGAGTAGGTGGATGAAGAATACAAAGGCTAACTAGTCCTTTAGCTCCATCATTTCCCACTAAGTGTGAATTATGAACTAATACCAATATGAATGTGTGTTGTATGAGATGGCTCATGAAGCCCATGAATGCTCTATAATCTGAAAATGTGTCATGGATAGCCAAATGTGTACTAAGAACTAAGCCAATATTGACCACTTTGAAAGGTGGAGATTAGACTTGTATGAAAGCCACTCCAAAACTGAGAACTAGGCTTATATGAAAGCCACTCCAAAATGATGCCAACCGCTTGAAGATGGAATAAGGCACACAAATACTGAGAATACCTAGGTAATACAATGAACTAGAAATAAAATAAGACAAATGTGTCGTACACATTACCCCCAATCAATATTTTCTACAACATGGATTTTGATTTAGAAGTTGTACCAACTACCCAATATTAAAATGGAAGTGAGAGCCATCATGCCATTCATGATGCCCCTCATATTTGGATAATATAAGTAAAACTATATTAAAACTAACAAATTTGAACTAGACTATAGCTGAAAAAACTATAATTGACCTTATATTTATATCTATTTTTAAAAAAATTTAGTTTTCAACTATTTAGATAGGAGAACCAAAAAGTGGAAACTTTGTTGTAGGGTGTTGTAGTCTGAATGGGGTGCTTTTGTCCTTTACTATTTTTTATGACTATTCTATGTTCATCCCTATTTTTTTAGTGTTTTCTATGTGTTTTGAATTTTGATTATTATTTTGAATGTTCTAAAAAATAATTTTGACTAGTAGAGGGATATGATGTCTATGACAAAAATGTTATTTGTTGCCGCCTCTTTTGAGGGGAGGAATGAAGACCCTGTAATGATTTCCCTAAAAAAATAGCCCTTTAAGTACATTATGATATGAAATACATGATGTAATAATGGTAATAGAAAATATGTCTAAAGATATGGCATAATTTGTATTGGATATTGTTAGATCAATAGGGGTATGCCTAGATAAATGTAACAATGTAATAGCATGTGCAGTTTACTAAACTAAAACTAGAAATCTAGTTAGCTTTCAAGGAGAGATGGAGCATGATGTCCATCATGTCATCCAAGAAGGGAATATAATGCATGATGTGGATTATGGCATTGTAAACAACTGAGAAGCAAACAAGCACACAAGGCATGAATCAATAAGCATACAAAAGAGGCTAAGGGGCCAAGAAAACAAGGGACATAAGTAGATATCACTAAAACTAGGAAAGAAATAATATAAGGCATGTTCAAATGGCCACATCCACATATAATTATAAATAAGAAAGATTGGCATAAGGGCCACAAACACATACAAGAGTACAAGTAAAAGAAATTGGAAAATGTCCTAAGGCACACACAAGTAATAGAATAGGAAATAAGAAATGCAATCACATATAGCTACTCAAAGGAATAAATGAAGGCATGTCAATGCTAAAAATTCTATCACATCTAATTTATCAAATCTAGAAGCAAACATATGCAAAACATGTAGTACAAGACTAGGTAGATAATAATAAATATACAAGTGATATATAATAGTGAGTGTTGATAGAATAATTCATGTAAGCAAGTAATTAATGTACATCAACATGATAGTTAGAGTTTTTGGTGTAGGAATGACATAACTTGGATGGTGTAGTCATGTGGAAGACACCCTTGATGGGTACATATGTCGATGTATGTCTCAAATGTAAAAGTAGGATACCCCCTCAATGAGTAGAGTGAAGCAATTAAGGATTTGGGTGTCACTGCACACACTCAAATAAGATCAAGTGAAGCATGGTAATGTAGGTAAATCAAAAAATAATAACATAGAATAGCAAAATGTAAGTCTAGCATGGTAGTAGAAATGTAAATCATTGATAATACATATAGTCTAAAAGTTTTTGGTGTTTTGAGTTATTTAAATGTTTTTGTATTTTGAAATATTATATTGTTTTTAGTATTTTGAAATAATCTATGTATAAGTAATCATAAGGAAACTATGTACAAGAAATTAAAAAAGAAACTATGTACAAGTAAGCTGAGAAATTACGTACAAGTAAGTAGAAAAAAAATATGTATAAGTAAGATGAGAAATTATGTACAAATAAGCCAAAAGAAACTATGTACAATAATGTGAGTAAATTAATATGTACACAATGACAAAAAATACTAAGTTAAAAGGGGTAAAGGGTCCAAGGATGGAGCCCACTAGGGATGGAGATGGACAAAGGGATCATGTCCATCATTAAATGCCTCAAGATCATCATCATAAGTATCATCATATATTACATGCTCTATATATATGGTGTCTATCTCCTCAGGTTTCAGTAAGATTTGTGATCTTTGTGTAGTCAAAGATCTATGAATTATAGTGGTGTCATCCTATCGAAGGTAAACTAAGGGTCGCTCTAGTGGTGAAGATGTTGGATTTTCTCTAGGGCATTTAACTCTGGTAGTAGGTAGACTCAATGGAAGTGGTGAAGCTAGTGTTGGTGGTGATATAATATAAATAGTACCCTAAACCTATAGTTTATCAAATCTCTATTTTAAAACTGTACATGATTCTATGTCATGGCCTATGATTCTATGAAAGAGATAAAATGGGTGACCATCCTACCATGATAACTTGCTAATAGATTTATGTCATACTATAGGTGGTGTGATTAATCCATGATAAAGTAACATATATAGCATAATCTATGGTTGATGTTGTGTGCTTCTCTCTTGAATTTAAATGACTGGCTCTATATCCATAGAGGTAACCATGTGAACTATATGTGTCAAGTGATCTATCTATAGTTATGAATGTGGAGTATATCTTGAGAGTTTAGTACAAGATGCTAAAAAGTGATGCAATATGTGTGATGAGGGCTCTAGATTCATATTGGTACTCTCTTAGGCCAATTGGTGTAAAGCTTAATCCACACAAATAATCATCTCTGAGTGTGGGTTTCATATCATTATTTGAATTAGCCTAAGAATTTGTATTAACATCATACACATATGGTAACTTATAATTTATCACAAGGGGTAACTATGATATGGAAAAAATCATCAACTATGGTAGGAGAAGATGGTGGTATAGTGATAACATTTGTAATTGGTGAAGTGACTATGACTACTTGAAGAATTTTATCTATAGAATCGATTAGGACTACTAAAACTATGGTTGGTGATTACGTAATTTTAAAAAATGTAGGAATTGTGATTGATAGGGTAGTTGGAATGGCTAAAGTTTCTATAATTGGCTGAGTATCCAGAGATGAAGAAATAATTATAAGTAGAAGAGTGTGAGATGTGTTAGTCTCTCTTACCTCATATATATATATATATATATATATATATGAGAAAAATGATGAGGTGGTGACTAAAATATGATATAAGGTGTCCCATCTAGTGAAATAGTCAAAGATGACTATAATTCTACAATATCTGAATGGCTAGCTATATGTTGGGTATCTGTATAGGTATTCTTCATGGAGGAACTTAACACATCAATGAAGAGTGAAAGGAACTACCCCCATAACATGTATCCAAAGTCATCCAAGTAAAAGGTTATAATGAAGAGGATATGATGTGTTAGTCTCTCTTACCTCATATATATATATATATATATATATATATATATGAGAAAAATGATGAGGTGGTGACTAAACTATGATATAAGGTGTCCCATCTAGTGAAATAGTCAAAGATGACTATAATTCTACAATATCTAAATGGCTAGTTATATGTTAGGTATCTGTATAGGTATTCTTCATGGAGGAACTTAACACATCAATGAAGAGTGAAAGGAACTACCCCCATAACATGTATCCAAAGTCATCCAAGTAAAAGGTTATAATGAAGAGGACCTAGCATGACCTAGAATTGTGTAGAGAGGGTTTTAGGCCCTACCATGATATCTAAATCAATGGTGCCTAATGTATATCATATTATATCATAAAACCCTCTAATTTTATTATATTAACTCTACATGGAAGCTATATCTACACCCATGGTCTATAAAAATGTGATATTAAATATATTAAGTCTAAAACCACTATCAACTAAAAATCTCTTAACTACACTAGTTTTGACTTGAGCTTGTATGAACAATGATAAATTATAATCAATAACTATCTAAGAAGGCATGTCCTCATGATCAAAAGAAATAAAATATTCTATAGTTTTTAACATGTTTATCAATGATGAAAAATAAGAAGGCTCTAAATCAATAGGCATAGAAGTCTGAGTGAGTACCTGATAAAGAATATGCTTGAACACATTTGTTTTTTGAAGTAGTTCTAACATGGAAATCATAGCTGGTGTGTTTCTCAACTGATCACCAATATCATATGCCCTATTTGGATCTACCTATGTAGGTGGGTTGTGCATGGGATATGAGAAAATAAGAGTGTGGTGGGGTTCTTAACTAGAGGAAGGAGGTATGGTGGTCTACCGAGTAACAGCTCTAACCACATTATCTACTAGCTATATAGGGTTAGTAGTAGTTATGGGAGAAGAGAAAATATAATTGATAGGACAAGGTGGTGGAGGGAGAAATGGTGTTAGTTAGACTCTCTAGTGATGGGTAGTGACCTGAGGAAAATTAAAATGGACCATGAAACATGACTTAGCATAGGATAGAGGCTCTAAGGGAGGTGAGGTAAGAGGTTTTAAAAAATACATGTAAAGCCAACCAATAAAAGGAACAACATGCATTTGTTCCCACTTACGAATGAAGTGAATTAGGCATATAAATCATATGATAAAAATTTTCATTAATGAATAACAAACTTATGCATTCATGTACATCATTAGACCTAGTAGAGACATCTTAGGTCTTTAAAAGGAGAACTTGGGATTTTTTGTGCTAAAATAAGAATGAAATTTATTTAGATGTAAGGTGATACCTCCAAAAATGTAAGGACCTATTATATTTAACTAAGGTTTAAAATAAATGATTTTTAAAATTAATATGGTGAATTTTAAAAATTTAATCAGAAATTTTGATTTATAGATGTAAGAAAAATTAGAAGAATATTGCTAAAATAAACAAAAAAAAAATTCTAGGGTTTTGAAGGTTTTTGTGTGTAAATGAAGTAAGTTGGGTTCACCAAATGATTTAACTTATTTGGGAATAATTGAGTTTTATTCCTATTTTAGTTAAGGGTTTGGATTAATAAATCAATATAGAATATAATAGTAAATACAGTCTTAATTTGTACAACTATTTATCTTTTTCACCTTTTTAGAAATAACAATAAATAAGAAGAAATATAACTTAGTTGGAAAATAGACTGAGATGGCTAATACAAAGGTTGAAATTGGCTATGCAGGATTGAGAAGATGTCATAAACTTGAATCTGGCTTTCATTAGATGAAAGGACAAGAGCACCAACAAGTGGATGCTTTAACATTTGATAATATTATCCATTCATACCACTATTATCCGAACTATTTATAGAGACCTAAAACTTTCTAGGTAGTTGTGGTGTGCATGTGTGAGTGTGCCTATGAAAAATCAAGCATTGGTTGTTGATGGAACTCATGATGGAGCTGATTTTGTCTTCAAACCCTAACCTTCCATCATCTTTGATAAAATGACATTTGAATCACTTGAGAAAGAGGAGGTTTAGTGTGAAATATGTAATAAATGTGAAATCCACACCCCTTATGTGGGCACACTACTTACATACCAATACTCCAAAGAGGGATCAAACCATATGTAGTTCTCTCACCTAGTGTGCTTTGTCCAATAGTGTGATGTGGATGCAAATGCCAAATTGATAGTGTTTGAGGTGGTTAGGGATGGGTATGAGTATTTTAATAGGTTTATAGTTATGTTGGGTGACTATGTGAAAAAAATAGGTATGTTTTCCTTAGTTCTTTATTTTTATTCTTTCTTTATCTGTAAGTTTTGTCACCTCCTTTGTAAATGAGCTTTGAGTGGGATTTTATAGGGAACAATTGGTTATGGGTCAGATGTATTTTTACTAGGCTAACCTAATTATGGATAAAGACTAGATGAAGATGACATTTGGGCTCAAAGTGAAAATGGACTGGACCATTAAAAATGGGACACTTCTCTATGGGGTGTGATAGTCCAAATAGGGTGTTGTTATCCTATAGGCTTAGGAATTAGGGGAATAAGATTGGAATGGAGAATATTGTTTGACTTAGGTGGAATGGCAATTCATAAGGTTTTAGATGATTTTTAATGAGTAAAAATGTATCTATAAGGCTCCCAAGAGCATGCAAAAAGGACCTATGGATGGGGTGTCACAAGCTACACTCAAACTACTAATTTGGACATTTTATATGACTACATTAATGTAAACCCTTTGCATTATTTTATTTATATCTTTTACAAATTTTTTTGGGGAAAATTAAGGATAGATTTCATATTTTATATGCCTATAGACACCAAAATTTGATGCAAACTCATCCAAATATACATTTTACATAACACTCATCATCTATACTATTATCTATGAATAAATGGCTTATTAGCGATGGATTATTAGTGTGTCTTGTTCTAACTCATAAATTTCATTCTTTCGTTTATCATTTTTATTCCTTTTATATTTATATATTATCTTCCCATATACACTTTTGAATCCCCAATTTTCATTATAATTTTTTTCTTTGTGTTTTGAGTCTTTTGGACAAGGTCACACTATCGCAATATCCAAGTAATGTGGACTTGTCCCAACATAACTTGTAGAATAATTTTGAATTTATATTTTGTTAATAGTTTCTTTTATGACTATTGGTATTGTATAGTTATTCCCCTCATATACCAATGATACTTATATTAAATTATATATATATTGAATAATATAAAGTAAACCCTTAAATCCTAATATGCCACTTGATTATATATATATATATATATATATATATATATATATATATATATATATATATATATATATATATATATATGTGTGTGTGTGTGTGTATATATATATATGTATATATATATATATATGTCTATATATATATATATATGTATATATATATATGTGTGTATATATATATATATATAATCAAGTGGCATATTAGGATTTAAGGGTTTACTTTATATTATTCAAAAATTATATATAAAAGTTCATATCTTCTTGCCATTATGTTATTGATTTATCTAAAAAATCAAAATTTAAATACATTATTCATATGATTTTGGGGTATTCATATGTGAAATATCATATATAGTTTCATTCATGACTGGACATACACATCCAAGAGGGAAAACTACATTTCCTTGAGACCCATTTGGACTATGGAGGTAGTTCTCATTTGTGTGGGGTTTCTGAGTCTATCTCTACTACTCCCTTTATCCATTGTCCCATTTGCATTTGATCTCTATCTTGTTTTTTGTGTCTAGGAGATAATATTTTATATTTTACACATATTCTTTATAATAACATACAACAACAAAAATATAAATCAACCCTTGTAAGCATTTGTACCAACCTAGATCTAAAAATCAGGTGCTCAATCAACTAGGTTATGGTCATAGTTAGTAGACAAGATTGTAGTGTGGTCTTATCCTCATCTTTTGGACTTGTCCTCATCTTTTGGAATTTTAATAGCATTAAGTAAATTATAAAATTATTTTCAAAAATGGTACACAGGTCCCTTTAGGCTATTTTCACTTGTAGTAATCCTACATAATCATTATTAAATATGTTTTAGAGTGGTTTGCATATTTGTAGGCCCTTTTACTATTATTAGCAAATTATAAATTTTGTAGAAAATTGTATTGTAATATTTTATCTATATATTTAGCATTTTAATTTTAAATATTTTAATATCTAGTAGTTTGGACTTCATTCAAATTAAATATATTAAAGATTTTGGTGAATCCACTATTTTTAGAACATTTCTTTTTTATTTATTTGATATTTTTCTGATGATTTCAATAAATTTATTGCATTAAAATAAAATAGGCCTTAGAACATGGATATAAATCCAACACATAGTGATTCAATTCTCTTTGACTTGGAGTAATACAACACTAAAGAGAATTAATATTGTCATTTTGGATAAATTCAACAAATAAGGTTTTTATTTTGACCATAGGTTGAAATTTATTGATATCTATACACAAAAAACTTTCACTTTATTTTCTATGTACTTTTTCTCATTTTATAAAATGTTTCATCATTTTTCACACTACTTAGTGACTTTCATGAAGGGATATGTGGTGTTTTATTTCCAAACATCATGGTGTGATTGGTTTTCCCCAATACTAATAGCCATAATACAATACTAAACCCTTATTTTATTTTCTACATACCTTAAGGTATATGAAAATCACCTAGGATAACCTTCTATATATTATATGAATCCTTTTTTATCCTTTCAATTTATGGTGGTATCCAGAGGACCATATTTCCTATGAAATTTACCCTCATTATACCCTAAGAAATAGGGTTAGTGGGATACATGCATGGTTCTACCTCTATAGTTAGTGTTTTGAAACATTGGGCCAACACTAATCAATGAATGAGAAAGTATATTTGAGATCCCACGTAATCATTCAAACCCTTGCCTAGATCAACCTTATACCTTGATTTTTGCTTATATTATATTCACAGCCATTAAATTATTTATACATGCTATATTATTTATTTACTACAAGAATTTTATGTATTGAAATTATTATAATTATATTTATCATAGATAGTCTAAGACAACATGATAATTATATATATATATATATATATATATATATATATATATATATATATATATATATATATATATATATATATATATATATATATATATATATATCAATTTTTATCTACTTTACCATTCTTTTCAGTTATCATAATGATTGAACAAACTGTTAAAACAAAAAAAAATATAGAAGATGATGATGAATATGATTTTTATAATGTTGCAGTGAATGATAATGACTTTTTTTATTATTAAGAACAAGTGTTTATTCAATCAAACCTTCCTATAGATTCCACATTGGAATATCCTCTATATTCTCCCTCAGGTTCTATTTTAAAATAGCTTTTAGATGCATATTTAGCCACACCCTTAGATTCCTATTTGTATTATCCTCAAGATTCCACCTTTCAATCTCTTCTAAATTCCTCTTTGAATTTATGTTTGGTTATTCCTCTAGCTTCCTCTTTGGAATCTTATACAACTCACATTTGAGTTTTCCTTTGATCATTCCTCTAGATTTTTATTTTGATTCTTTTCCAACTCCTTTTTTTTGTTTACCTTTGGTCATACCTATAACTTCCCATTTGGGTTCCTCTCTATCCTCTTGCTTTAGATTTACCTTTAGATTCTCTTCTTGATTCCATTTTGGAAAGTCATTTAGATTCATGTTTGGTCACATATCTAGTTTCCCCTATGGATTATTATCTATATTTCTATTTAGACACCCTTCTATATTCCCCTTTGGAATATGTATTCTCTTGAATAACACATGCTAAACTATACACTTGAGTTTTCAAGGTCAGACCAAGACATTCAACATAATAGATGGATTTTCGGTGGAATTACAGATTGAGATGATTTTTTGGTTGAATGGGATTCAAAATGATGAGTGGAAATGGATGATCATGATTTATCCAAAATATTTTTATTTCATCACATTACTCATTAAGAGAGTTTATCTAAGAGGAAACAAAACTCCATGGTCCTTTAATATTGGTGATGATAAGGAGGTAAAGCTCCTGATCAATATGAAGAATGTCAAGGTGGGAATGGTTTGGTTGAATTAATTAGGTAATTTGGTAAAAAATATTTGTTTATATATTACTTTTTAGTTTCATACACAAATTTTAATGATATACTATGATGTTATACTTGATAATAATAAATAGGAGTGGAGATGGGAATTTAGGCTTGGATCACATTGTATTGATGGCTATAATTTTGTGGGAGGATGATAATGGGTGGATCAAGGATTTGATATTATTTTTAAAGGGAACTAATAATTTTAAAAATGAGATAATAGAAATTTTCATAATTTAAAACCTCAATTCTAATCTCGACACTACTATCTGATTGGGTGTTGATATTAAGACCCATTGCTCTAACTCTAGGAAAGAGACCTTCTCTATGGAGGTATGTATATTCAGAGAGTGTCATAAAAAATGATACATGTGGAAATATATAATTTTAATAGATTATTTTAAGGTAATATGTGGTTGAAATTTACATTTTTTTTGAATCAAGGGTTTAAAAATGCTCATACTTATTAGTACAAGGATTTGGTTGTTTTTTTTTAGTTTTTGGTAATGTTTTGACTAAAAAGAAATACAATTACTTAATAAAATTGAATAATTAAATATAAATAACAATTAATATATTTAAATATATGAAATAAATTTTTTTAATGTTATTTAGTTCACATGTTAATACATGTGATACTAGAAATCTAAATCTAGACTAATAATGTAAATGTTAATTTCTAGCTTTTCTCTGTGCAAAGTAACTGATTATTTTATTTTAATATTATATATTAATTATTATATTTTTAAAATTAATAATTTATAATATTAAAATGAATAAAACATTATACCTATATTTGAAGCAGTAAAACTACTAAGTATTCCTTTGCACATGTGAGTTAGAACTAGTTTTTGGTATTTCTAAGTGAATGCACACTAGATTAAAATGATTTGTATAAAATTAAAATGATTATATATATTATTATTTTATAAAATAAAATAAAATTTTTAATCTACTTAAATGATGAAAATCAACACCAAGATACTATCTTTTACTCTCCTAGGTTTTGGCTATATTTTTCTACTTACTAGTGTGCTTGTTTTAAACTATAATTTTATTATGGTTAAATATGAAAGTGTTTTTTTTTAATAATATTTATATATGTATTTTATTAAAATATATATTCTTTTAAATAATCTATATTATGGTTTCAAATAGCAAATAAACTAATAAATGTTTTTGGTGCAAAGATGGGAAGAGAGAAGAATTATTTTTCTTATCTATTTGCCTTTTAAATATAGAGATATAATATAATGCAAGGAAACTAATCTTATATAATATAATAAATTAATTGAACAAACTATAAATAAAAAAACCCAACCTAATCAATATGTAGACCAACTAGAAGCAAGAGATGTTGTTGGGAATATGGTCCTCGATGTGATATTTCCTCCACTCTAAAACAATGATTGTAAGAACTCTCTAACCAAAGATAATGATAAAATAACATTATCAAATATATAATATCATATTAAAACAAATCCAAATAAAATAACAACTGATTGTAGATAATTATGCACTGACTACAAAGATCTGAATATAAATTCAATCATCCTCATTACATGAAATTATGTAGTCTACATGAAAATGATAAAAGTCAAAGCTAAAGAGAAATGGTAATTATGTTGTGGATGTATAAATATTCAAAAATTCAACCTTAAAGGTAAACTTTTAGATCTAAAATTCCTCTAAAAATGAATACTTGTAGGAGAGAAATGGAAGTTGCAAGGGTAGTTTAACTAAGTTAAACTGGGAGTAGAACTTAGGAGAGACTCAAAACTGATAAAATAAAATAAAATAAGGAGTGAGATCAGATATAATGGAGGTTAAATCAAGTTTAAAATAATAATAAACATAAAATAATCATACATAACACAGGAAAACTTGATTTCTAGAGGCTAAATTTAGAACATGAACCAAAGGCGATAGAACCACCCCTATTTATAAGGATGATTATGGAATCACCAGTCCTAGTTATAAAAACATCACTATTTGGAATAGAACCACCATAAGGGATGATGAAACCACCCTGTCAATTATGGGTCCATCATGGTATTTTATGAAACCATCATAGTGGTTCCATCACCAGGAAAGGTGATTTCATCTTGCATAGAAGGTTTTCAAAATAGGCTAAAAGAGACCACCAAATCCAAGAAAAGGGAAGTTTGAGGGGTATAAGAGATAAATAGGGATGGAAAATTAATAGAGTGATATATATAACCCACTTTGAGGGTAAATTATGAGATCACTACATCATCATGAGACATCATATCAAGAATGTTACACAGTTAAAATTTTGGGTGTATACAAAATCCTCCTTAGATATTTCTTCATTAATAAATATGGATGTCTCTTTGAAATGTACCAAATATATTTATTAATTTTTCTCCTTGCATGTTTCATTTGATCCTAAAGATACTCATAAAGGTGAATATATAATATATATTATATTACCACCTACACTCCCCATGGAAGAACCTTATCCTTGCACACCAAAATTTCTATCCATTTTTGCTACTACATTGTATTGGATTTTGAAATTATAATCATTATTCACATAGGATATGAATAAATAAGGATATTGAGAATATACGTCATTATTATTTTTCTTATTATCCAATGAGTAAAAATTTCCTTTTTATTCCCCTAACATACCAAATTCTATCATGATAAGTAATACTATCTCTTTAACCTCCTAATATGATAATGAAAATATTTTTTATTAAAAATACTAATATTGAATATGGAAGTTATAGTGATATTGATGAGGATTGGTATGATGATAATTTATATGCATATAGTGATAAATAAAATTCTTATACTAACCTTAGTATAAATTCTTATTTACATTCCCCACATGTTGATAATATTGAGCCAAATGATAAAATGCTTAATAATAACATTAATGCACATCATGATAATGTGTCTAATTACCATTTAAAAATAAAAATATGTGAAAATGTTTATTCTAGTGTTGATAATTATTTTTATTCTCTTTCAATAAAATGTAATATGACTTTGAAAATTAATGATCTTCCATATATCAATGAATCTCCCTATGCATAAGATTTCATATGTACCCTTACCCTCTAATTTTAAAACACCTACATTTTTCACATTTGATGGAAGATTGGAGCCTTATTTTTATCTTAAAGCTTTTTGAGAAACCATGCATGGATGCAATGGTAATGGAAAATTGCTACAACAATTCCATAAAATTATAAATATGTACCCTTTCTTGGTTTTATTCCCTTCCTAGTGTATCCTTAACTACCTATTTATAGCTCATAAGAAGCATTTTTAATACAATAAATTTAAAATAAGGGACACTAGAGTCACTTATGAAATAGTTTCCCTTTTTGTCCATTAAGGCAAATCTAAACAATTATGTGATTATATATTATTATTTAAGATTGTTATGCATGTCAACTAATTTACCAACCAATTGATTTGGGATTCTAATATATTTTTTCTATATGTCTAATTTTTCCATTGAAAGATAATTTAAGCTACTCTATAGGTGTACTCATGAATCATTTCTAGTTATTTTTTATGAAGCTTTAGCATTAGAAAAATAATTAGGTTTTTTGTTCAGAGTATCAAATAATATGAAAGGTGAAATTTAATTACTTCAATAAGGTTACACATACTAAAGCCCAATAAAATCATGTTCATGCACAACATTCCTAATCAAGTATAAGGATTAAATTATAAAAAATATTATAAACATGTATACACTTAAACACCCCCTTAAAAAAGGCACATGTTATATTTCATTTTAAACTAAGGTTAAAACATCCTATGAAAATATTAAATTACTATATAAAATAAATTTATTTTGTTCCCAATCATATTAATCATAATAATTCCTTTCTATAAATAAAGGTGAAACCTCTAAACTT
>JARHVA010003708.1:1165000-1322500 GCA_037957365.1 Torreya grandis
TAATGTGGTAATGCTTAGGTAATGTGGACTTTTCCCAACGTAACTTGCAAAAGATTTTTGACTTCTTATTTATTTTTAAATATATTTTGTGACTATTGGTATTTTCAAGTCATCTTCCTTCCATGCTAATAATCCTCAAATTTGAATTCAAGAGTTATATGTAATCAAGGGTCCTATTAAGAGCTAAGGGATGGTTTTATATTATTAAAAAATATATATATAAAAGTTTGTATCTACTTTTCACTATGAAATTACTAATTTATATACAAATTATAAATTTTGATTATTATTTTTATGCTTATGTCAAGGGTATTCATAGGTGAAATAGCATCTAGCATTGCATTCACAATTGTACACAATATCGAGGAGGGAAAAGTACATTAGCATGAGGACCATTTAGGATATGTAGTTAGTGATAATTTATGTGGGGTTTCTAAGGCTAGATCAACTATTCTCCTTACTTTTTACCCCATTTTCATCTAATATCTATCTTGTTTACTTTTTAACATCTAGGGTTTTATAATTTTTAATTTCTTTATGATGAATTTGAATTAATATTAAAATTAACACTAATTTACATAATAGAATAGAATAATGTAGGGTGCTATAAATTCACTTTTAAACAACAAAATGAAGGTAAATCACTGAAATATATGAAATACAACAATGAAAAGAAAGAATAAAATATGAAATTAAAGAATGGACTTATATATTTGAGCCATTTAACTGATTATGTTGTATGAAATAATGTAAAATTAGGAAAATAAGATCAAACCCATAATATTCATAGAATATAGATTTGATCTCTCACATGGACATGAATGCTAGACATGAAAACATCATCAGTCATTTTTGTCCCTATATTTCAACTTTTTATATTTATAAAAATCAAGAATTTGGGTCAAATCAATTGCAATAGTGGAAAATAAGCCTTTGTGCATTGATTTCATCTTTGGAGATGCACGAGAGATTTGTATGTAGCTTCTTGAATTTGAAAATACTAGTACGACATGAAATGATTGAGTGACTTATGAACATTCGTTAGAGGAGTGCAATTAAGGTGAGATGTCCCCAATCATCCCTTAATTATTGAATATTTCTACCATATTCAATACTTTGAAGAGGGAATCCAACCCCAGTGTAATTCTCCCACTTAAGTATTTTTGTAAAATGTGTTCCTTTGACTATATGAATGCATATAAAAAAGGCTTCAATATTTGATCATTTAGTATTATGATACATAAAAATGGTTTAGAACTTGGATGAGGATTTCTTGAAGTGCTTGGATCCTGAACTAGGATGAATAAGGAACTTTTTCTCAATGTGTACTTGTGTCAATAAACCTTTGAATTGAAATTTCCCAGTTGTGTAATAAGTGAATTCAATGTTCATTTATATCAATCTCATTAGGATGAAAATAATCTAGGAATCCTAAAAATAAGGAGAATGAATTTAAGGAAGATTTTATTTAAAAATATAACCATTAGTGGGAGAGGGAAAAAAATGCTAGGTATAGGTAAGTAGGCTCAACATTATTTTCCTTATTCAACATTCATATATAAAAGGGAAGATAGCTAAGTTTTGTGTGTTTTATAAATCAAATGGATGCATAAAGGTATTTTTATAAATCATAACTTTTCCATATGCATCAGAGGGTGGGTTTAGGATAAAATAAGTCCTCTCTTAGACTTACAATAGCATAAAATGGAAAAATATGTGAAAATTTAAAAGAAAAATTTAATTAAGGATAAAAATAATTAAAATAAGCATGATTAAGTATTCATAACCATATTTAGGTTGTTACATTCCCCCCCAATATTTTTTTAGTATAGAAATGAAATTACTAGATTAAATGAAAGTCATACCTTAGTGTGTAAGGCACACTTTATCTTTGAGTTGAATACTTAAATCATGAAAGGCACCATACACTTTGTAAAACCCTAATAAACACTTGAATTATTTATTTCATTCATTTTAAAACTTGAATTTTCACATTTGAAACTTTAATCGAACTTTGGAATTTTTTAATTTGAATTGATTTTTTCTAAATTAAAAAATTATTGTATTTTGATAATTTGAAATTTGAAATGAGAATATGGAATGAATACACATTTATTGGTTCAATAAATTATACTCTTTGTGAATTTTATTTATGATGATTCTTTCTTGAAGCATTGAAAAATCAGTGTCTCCCATGAAGCATTTGGAAAAGATGGTTCCTTGGATAAACTATTAGATAAAATTGGGGGTGATCAAACCCCAACTTAAATTTTCATTTTTATATTTAAAATAACACCCATTGATAGAAAATAAACCTCAATTTACCTCCATTATTATTTATAACCCCAAGACATGAAATGGGTTGAAATCTTAATGAATTCATACACATAATTTTGGACTACACAATGAACTATAAGTCATGCACCATCCACCTAAATTAAATCAAACATTATAGATGGCTTGTAGATTCAATTACAACTTTAATCCTTGAAATTTATGATCACAAGAGAATGGAGTGCACCCTTTCTCTACCATGTCCATATTTAGTAAAATATAATAAATTAATGTGTCATAAAATTATATCATTCTCCCATTGTAATTGTATAATTTAAAATTATCTATTGATGATAATTGTAACTTATGTTTGAAACCTTGTAACTGTGTGAATTTTCTTCTCTTAAACTGAAATAAGCATACATGTGAATAGAATATTCCCCCATAATATGTGCCAATAAATCAATTTTATGAGTTTAAAATTTTAATTGTGCCAAAATTGATCTTGTCTCTTTGAAAAAAGTTCCATCTCATGCATAACAAAGCCCATTTAAATGCCCCATTTAGAGGTGAGGTAATTGCTCCCTAAAATTCACTCGTCTCAAAATAGAATTTAATTGGAAACATGCATAATAAATATATTATAATTAAAAACATGAATGATAGTTTTGATCATTAAGATTTATTATCAGAATATAATGGAGTGGACCCTTGCTCCTACCATGTCCATGTCTAGAAAAATAGAATGAAGAATGTGTCATAAAACTATATATCATATAGTAAGATTTGATTTTTCATAGAAATTAATAATGAAGTCATATAAAATGTATAATTTAATCCCATATAATTATTACGTTAGTATTTTATGAATTTATGATATGTATCATGTAATTTATAAAATACATCAAGATCAATAAGTACACACACAACAAACACAGTGAAATAAAAAACATAAATAAAATTACCAAGGGATAAAAGTAACAACATATTAAAATGTAATAAAAACCACACAATATGTCATAGAGATTCATCAATCAATTAATTTCACATAATGTCCAAAGGCCAACATAATAGAAAATTAGATTTGTAATCTACTATATACAAGTAAACAACATTAAAGGAACATACCAGTAGAAAAGGTAGTCTAAACTATGCATATTCCATGTGATCATATCCTCTAAAATATCATGTTCATGTACAATATGTAATATATAAATTTTATCAAGACATTTATAAATAATATGTAAGATTAATAACATAGGGTTTATAGAATGATAACACTTGTAAAATGTCACCTACAAATAAGATGCCCCCAACATAGCAAGGCTAATGGTTAGAGGAAATTCCAACATCTTAATCTTTAAAAATTATTGTATGTCCTAAACAACATTTCATATATACCCATGAAATTCATTTATTATATATAAATGTTATGTTATTTACTAATCATGAGATATATAACATAATGCAAAGATGTAAACTAGTTTGCTAATCATTCTCATATCTTGATTTTGGATTTTGATATGATTTGATTTTTTTTTTGTTTTTTGGAATAAATGTTTTTTTTTAAAATATATGGAAATTAGTAAAAATATAAAATTAAATGAAACAAAGGTGTCTAAAATATAACAAAATATTAATATCTAATCAATTCACACCAAGTGTCAATATAAAATATGCAGAAGGAAAGGTTTGAATGGCCCAATATAAGCAACTTTCCCTCTATGGAATTTGAGTTGACACTATTATGAATATTTGGGAGACTAAAAATGTATGAAAATTATTGGTTGTAGATTCACATTTTTTCAAAACTACATTTATTACAATATTTTGCATGTATAAACAAAAAAGCTTGAAAAAGTAAATATTTTGCATGAATATTAATGAGTTACATGATGAGACTCAGTGAGTAGTAAAAAAAATTGAAATAATTAAGGATATATGTACTATAACTATGAAATTTAGGCATAAATATGCAAATTACAAGCTTAAATTTTTGGGACAGTAATGGTAAATTATTATGTCTTGAGCTAGGTGATTTTATCATGTATAAAAAATGATACATATTTAGTGTAGACTATGAAAGCAAAGAAATAAATGGTACTTTTTAGAAGGATTGATAACTATTTGAAGTTGTCTAAATCTGTAAATTAAAATAGAAGGGAAAAAAATACCAACAAGTCGACAAAATATAAGGGCACTGAAGAAAGGTTAAAGTGATCACATATGCAAACAAATAAAATATTAAGATGCAAAAATATGGAAGATGTTTACAATTATTTAATGCTATTATAATCCAAATATCTTATTAAGTGGATGCATCTATATATCTCGTGGATCATATGTATCATACCCATCAATTATATTTCCATATTCTTGTTACATATTTTTATATCATTCCAATCATGGTAAATTTTAATGGCCCATATATAAATTAACTTAGGTTTTTTTACGGTGAATCTCTAAGTATGTGTTTTGAAATTTTAGTAAAAGGAAATAGATGGTGTTTAGGTGAGAAGGTGAATGGACTAAAAATCATGACAGAGTGTAGAAGAAATACCAATGTGCAACTTTATAAAAAACCTACAAATACTTCCCTCATCCCTTTTTTTCTACTAAAATTACCTTTAAGAGTAAATGCGTTGATGTCTATTTAAATATAATGGTGAATAAGCACATAGTGACTTTCGATAAAGTGGCAAAATATATTTATATGTATGAAATTTATTTTAAATAATAGGTGAATCAACCTAGAAAACTAACTTGCACCCAAATAATTTAGGCAAATCTACGTTATTCACCACCCCCTAAAAAATCCAAATGCCAATTTATAAAACCAAAATATTCATGAATTAACAAAGAATAAGCACTAAAATTTACCCTAATTCTTATCATATTCTGCATAATCGTGATCATGCTCATAATCATCCTTTTGATCCTAAAATTATGGTATGCCACTCTTGTTATCTTATGTAGTTATATATGAAAAATGTACCACACCATAGATTAGAGTTATATTATTGAAACTATTTTTCCCTTGAATGTTCATCATGGTTATAATCTTTCATTTTATTTTAAATTAGGTAATAGTCATGTATCATTGATTTAACATTGGGAAGAGATTAAATTTGAGCTTTGACTTCTTGATTTAAAGATGAAGTTACATATTTGGTAGTGTTAGACTTATCTTGTTCCTCTATACATAAAATATATATGATATTTGATTTCTTAACAACCATACTTGTATCATTAGACTTTTTTGGAACATTTTCCCTTTTTAAATTCACTCATGAGAAACCTTTCAACAAATGTACCTTCTTGCTTACCTTGATTTTGCTCATGTAATTTATATTTTGGAAATTAATGTTTTAGAAACTTCTCGTAATGTATCTTGTGTAAGCTTTCTTGTTTTAGATTTTCATTTTTAATTCAAACTTGTTCTTTAGGAGATGTTTTCATGATGTGAGTGGGTTTATTGATTGATGTGGTTATTTAGGATCACCAATATCAATGATACTTTGTTTTTTTATTTAAATCTACACAAATATTTATATGATTTTGATGCATTATATTATATGCACAATAGTATTTTTATCTTATTGAAGGATGCATATGAGGTAATTTTATCACTTTGTTTCTAATCATTTCTCTTAAAATTTAACTTAGAATCTTAATATCCTTTTCATATTTTTTGAATAATTAGTTTTAGGTATTTTTAGTTTTGGATTTACCATCTTGATATGATGTTATTTTGGAAAAAAATAACTAGATTATGTATAAGAATGGTTCAAAATAACGTATTTTGGATTCTTCATATATGTGTTATTATGTGTAATTGATATGTATTTTAAATTAAAAAACTATTTTGTATTTTGTAACTCTTCTATTGACTTGATCATAATGATAATTTGATATTGAATGGATTCACAATCATAAATTATAGATAATTATGATTGAATATCAATATAGATACCATCAATAGGATGTGTGGGAGGTGGATGAGGTTATGGAAGGACATTTTATTTACCTTCATTTGACACTATAGGGTGGCTCAACTTACCTTGCAATATAATGATAACATGGACCTAGTTGGAGGAAAAAGATATCACCATATTGAGGATTAAGAGGAGACCTTATAACATCTTTAATTTAGGTATTATATTATTTTATTTTGGTTCACTAAATGTTTATGTTAAATTTTAATTAATATTAAAATTAACCATAATTCACATAGATAAAATATAATAATGTAGGTGGTTGTAAATTAACTTAAAAAAAAAATTGAAGATAAATGACTAAAATAGATTAATGAAAAGCAAGACTAAACTATGAAATTGAATAATTAACTTAGATTTTTTAGCCATCTGACTGACTATCTTGAATGAAATAATGAAGAAATAGAATTGAACATAGAAACTTCCCAAATCTAGATTTGAGATTGAAAAAGGACAAGAATGTTATATAGGACAAGATCACTAGTCATTGTTATCCCTATCTATTGATTTTTTTATTTCTATAGAAATCAACAATTTATAACACTATTATATATAATAGTGGAAAATAAGCATGTGTGTGTTGATTTCATCTTTTCATATGTGAAATAGATTTATATGTATCTTATTTAAGTTTAAAACCCTAGTAGGGAATCCAATGATTGAGTGAATTTTGAACATGGGTTAGAGGAATTTAATTGAGCTGAGTTGGTATAAATAACCTCCACATTAAATGAATGATGCCTACATAAACAATATTCAAAATATGGAAATCAAGCCCAATGTATTTCTCCCACTAAAGAGCTTTGTGAAAATATGTTCCTTTGACTATATCAATGTGTATACACATAATATTTTCAACCTTTACCACTTAAGAACACTTTCTATCTTGAAAGAACCCATCAAGTCTCAATTTCTTTGAGTGCACACCTTAAGGGGTGTACTCAAAAAGAGGTGGGTAGACCATTGGTGATTCATATGATTGTTTTCCTTTTTCTCCACTTGATATCTACACACTTTTCTCGTAAAAACTATTCCCTTAATATTTTCCTTACATTTTACACACTCCTCTAGTCATTACCATCTTTACTAGCCCTTTCCCTAACCTAAACCTCTTTTTGTCAGTTTACATGACTATGCCAGCCAGGTCAACTTAGTATTGTTATTTACAATTATTACTAAGAACTAAGTTATCCATGGTAGACATATTTCATTATCTAATTATGTTTTTGTCAATTTCAATACTAGGTCGACCTTGTTGATTGAAAATTTTAGAATGATTTAGGGTTAGATCCACCTATATAAATACAATCATTTCTATCATTTATCACTAAGAAAAGAAGAAGTAATATATATTACACATATATGTATCCACAATTCTACTTGAATAACAAGCTTAGGGTTTCATACTTTATTTAAAGATATAAATCTAGTCTTATGGAGAAGTCTTTTAGATGCATTTATAGGTTGTGTAGCCTAAACATGATTTATCCTTGTCATCCTTACATACCACAACAACATATTTTGAATCACCTTAGCCAAGGGAGAGATTGAGGCTTGGCAGGTTTGTCTTCAAAGGTAAGTATTGCTATCTTTGTTCCTCCTTTATAAGAGTAGATAGTTATGAATGTGCACTTCTCTTCGATGCATTAATATTTTGTATACATTGACATGAGTATATGTAATCTATGTATGCTTAATTTTATTGTTTATAAGCCCCACTTTGTGCCACAAGATTTGGTGAGTAGTAGATTAGATTTTGATTTACTTGTTATTAGTATAGTGAATATGAAAACATAGGATGTAATTAGGGTTATTTCATAGTTTTACTTGACTAGAGGATTTTAAACCCTCCCTAATAATATTATTATGGTAAGATATCCCTTCATTTGGTCTAGAAAATATATATTGGTGACCTTGATTATCTAATGTGTCCCTAATCGATAGTGTAAGTACAATATATCTTATCTAAACTAGGATTGATTTGTAGTTATGTTTTATTTTTTAGTACTTACATTCTAGTGAACCCAACATGAATCTAACCCTTATAGGTTTTATTTCATGATTTCATTTCTATTAGTTTATTATTTTTCTATATTTACAATACTATGTTGACTAAGTTGGTATAGTTTTAACTTTTATGTATATGTTTAACAGTCAAACATATCAAGACACATATGTTCTTTTTGTGTAAGTCTTTATCAAATATAGGTTATTGGATCAAACATTTTAACACAATATTATTATATAATTCTATATAACAAACTAAGTCAACCATGTCAATATTATTATTTAATTCTATACAACAAACTAAGTCATGTAGGTTGACTTCGTCTTCCAGTCATCATCCAAATAACAAACTAAGTTAAATAAGTTGACTTAATATTTTAGTCAGCACCTAAATAATAAACTAAGTTAACTAGGTCAACTTAGTTTTCCAATTAACATCTAAAACAACAAACTAAGTCATACAAGTTGATTTAGTCTTTCACTCAACATCTAGATAAAAAACTAAGTCATGTAGGTCAACTTATTGTTCTAGTCAACATCTAGATAAAATACTAAGTCAACTAGGTTGACTTAGTCTTCCATTCAGCATCCAAATAAAAAACTAAGTTGTATAGGTCGACTTAGTATTTTAGTTAGCACCTAGATAACAAACTAAGTCAACTAAGTCAACTTAGTCTTCCAGTCAGTATCTAAAAGTAAAAAATAAGTCATGTAATTCAAATTAGTCTTCCAATTAGAATTTGAATAAAAAACTAAGTTATGTAGGTCAATTTAGTCTTCTATTTAGCATCCAAATAACAAACTAAGTCAACTAGGTTGACTTAGTCTTCCATTCAACATCTATATAATAAACTAAGTGAACCACATCAAATTAGTCTTCCATTTAGCATCTAGATACAAAATTAAGCTGGGTAAGGTGATTTAGTCTTCTAGTTAGTTTCTAGATAATACAGTGAGTCAACTAGGTCAACTTAGTCATCTTAATAGGATTTAGCAAATAGGGTTTCACAAAACTATGTTGACCAAGTTGACTTAATTGGCAGAACTTGCAAGTAGCATTCAAGGAACTTCAATAGAAAAATTTCAATCCTAATCATTTTCTAACCCACCAAAGTTCCTCTCTTTTAAATAAGTACTTCATTATAGTTCTATTTTTTACAAGTTTGTAGTCTTTATAAATAGAATCCTACATCAAACTAAGTCAACCTGGTCAAATTAGTTTTGTAGCCTATACTCTATCTAAAATACTAAGTCAAACTCATCAAATTAGTTCTTAAGGACTCTTGCTTCTACATAGTAGTAGTGACCTAGTTGAATCTATTCTATAATGTTTTCATATAACTAACTCTATATCATTCTTACTTTGATAATTCACAAATATATGATAGTAATTAATTCACACTTTCATTTTCATCTATTTGCACGCATAGAGTAGCTCACATAGTCTAATTAGGTGGTTTTTCAAATTGTCAATTATTTGTATTATTTTGATCTTTTTACACACACTAAAAAATCACACAATATTTAAAGTGCATTTAAAATTTGTCTTACTAAGGCCTACCTACTAAGATTTCATCACCAAGGAGGAAGCCTACTTGGTTCTCTCGCCAAGTATAAACATGTGGTTATTGGTATATATTAGCAAATCACCCAACACCCTTATCATTGAGAGATTACAAAGTGAGGGGATAAGCCCCAATAACAAGTTAGTACCATTGCCAACATATATCCTTTTCAATTTAAACATCCTAAAACCATCCATAAATTGCTTTCTAGTTCCTTATTTTCATCCAACTTCCCTATCACACTCAAAATAAAACTTTATAATAATCTAAAACACTGAGTATAACCACTTAGTTAGCATTTACATTACAGTTCACAGCTTTCTCTCTAATCATTGTGTGTTGTATTGCAAACACTTGCATTGGCTAGTGTTGGTACAAGTTTTTGTGCTATGTTCCCTAATTGGATAATTCTCATTGATCTAATTATTTATGTGTGCTTCCATTTCTTTCTTCAAATTACATTGCAAATCTTTACCTATTTTTAGCACACTATCATTCTGTTCAACATAGTCTTTTATAGACTATTTTTTTCCCTATCTTCATTACTAAGCCAACCTAGTCAACCCAATACTCCTTTCAACCAATCAAGTTATAGTAATAAGTTGACCTAGTCAACTTTGTATCCTTATCAGACTGTATTTTTCCCTATTTACAATAGAGAATCAACCTAGTCAACTATGTATCCCTTTTGTTAGTTAGGTTATAGTATTAAGTTGACCTACTCAACTCTATATCCTTTTTATAGTCAGGTTATAGTTCTAAGTAAACTTGGTTGACTCTATATCCATTTTATCAATCAGGTTACAATACTAATTGATGTGGTTAACTCTATAACTTTATCTACTTTTTATCTAGTAGTAATAATTTGACTTGGATGAATCTGTACATCTTGCCTAATACTATTTTATGTGTGGTTATGTAGTCTTATTTCATAATGATCTCATCTTTTTTAGCCTTTGTTTAGTCAAAAGCATTGCATAATTAAGGATTTACATCAGAACCTCACTTATTTGATTACTTCAAATGAAACTATTCACTTTTTTCCTTCATATTTCCCTAATCCAAAACCAATCACTACATAATGTAATTCAATTAAGGTCCTTCATCTTAGTCCTCCTCCCAATATCAATGTTGGGAATCCTCCACCCAATACCCTTCCTCCCAACAACACTAATAATCCCCCTTCTAACACCACTAATACCCCACCTTCAAATACTAAAGCACAAATTGACACAACTCAAATTATTTCTCAAATAGTTCAACAAATGAACATCATGAAAATAAATAATCATTCCCAAATAATACACATGCAACAACATTTGTTGCATATGACTAGTAAACTACCTCAAGTCATCATGTCTCAACCAAATCAAAATTTTATCCCTCTTCCACTTATAGATGCCAATGGGAATATTATTCTTCAACCTTTGATAAATAATAAAATGCTTCAACATATTCAAAATGAATATTTAGCTCCATTCATTATATCCAGAGATATTGGAAACATTTCTCGAATTATCACACATTATGGTAATAAGGACCCTCCTATCTTTATTAAGTATTTTGGTAATCTTTATAAGGAATGGGTCCAAACTAACACCTTTGTTACCACCAAACTCTTAGCCAAAACCTTTATTGGTGATGCACTTGAATGTACAACCAAATCCCTAGTCATTCCATCTCATAACTATAGGATTTATTCAATTCTCTAGTGAAGGAATTCCAACATGATGACCTTCCTAAAAATTACCTTAGCCATTTCATCAATGCCAAGCAACTTCTTAATGAATATGCTCACACTTTCATCAAATGCTGGAAGTTTCTAGCTCACAAAGTAGACCATAACATGAAGGATGATACTCTTTTAAAAATATTTATTTATACTCTTAAATCTCCCCTTCAATACAAAATTTGAATCTTTTCCCCTAAAACTTAAAAAATAATCCTTAGACTAAGAAAAAGGGCAAGACTTTCCTATAACTCATTGATTGACTATGTTGAATGAAATAATGTAGAAATAGAATTGAATATAAAAACTTCCCAGAGCTATATTTGAGCTTGAAAAAGGACAAGAATGATAAATAGGATAAGATCACTAGTCATTGTTGTCCCTATTTATTTATTTTTTTTATTTTTTTTTAGAAATCAATACTTTATAGAACTATCACATGTATTAGTGGAAAACAAGCATATGTGTGTAGATTTCATCTTCTTAGATGTGAAATAGATTTGTATGTATCTTATTTAAGCTCAAAAACCTAGAAGGGTATTCAATGATTAAGTGACTTGTGAACATGGTTTAGAGGAGTGTAATTGAGTTTATTTGGTTAAAATCACCCCCAAATTAAATGAATGAGGCCTAAATATACAATATTAAAAATATGGAAATCACACCTAATGTATTTCTCCCACTAAAGTGATTTGTGAAAATGTATTCCTTTGACTATATGAATGCATCTAGAATAAAATTGAATACTTTATCATGAAGAATTAGTGTTACATAAAAAAGGTTTAGAACTTTGGTGAAGATTTCTTGAAGTGATTGGAACTTGAATTTTGAATAATAGGGAACTTTTTATGAAAGTGAAATTTTATCAATAAGCCTTTGCATTGAAAATTCCCAATTGTGTAATAAGTCAGTTAATTGGGCCTTTATAAAAATCTCATGAATATGATTATTAGATAACTCCAAGATCTCTAAACATCACAGATTACACAAAAAACTATAAGATTTGGTGAGATAAATATAAAGCAAAATTTTGCTTCATAATAGTTCATTAGTTGATTCATTATCCAAAAAGTACAAATGAATTACATTATATAGTGAGAGATTAAGTCATAAAAAAGGTAAAAAATCAACTCAAAATTAGAAAACACATTAATTATATTTCCCCTAATGACCTTAGTAACCCTAATCAAACTAACTAACAACCATGTAGGTAGAACCAAAAGTGATAAAAATATTACACTAACACCCCCACTGAATCATAGCTTAGGTGGGTAAGAGATATGGGACTCAAAAATGAGGCTTGATGAGGCACCCAAACATAATTAAAATCCCATAAAACAAATAAAATGAGAAAAACTATAGGACAAAATTCATCTCTAAAAAGAGATCAAAGAAAAAATGGATAAAAATCCCCACTAGATTTTATAATTTATTGTAACCATCTCGTGCCCTATAATGGAGTTCTTGGAAGTGATTATGGAGTAGAATTAGATGTAGTGAGTGGATCACCCTCAAATTGTGAAAGTGTCCACCAAGTGCCTAATGGATCTTTAACTAAGGTGTGATTCTTATACAATTAAATGTTCTCCTCATGCAAGGTATGAGGGCCAACTACTCTAAATAATGAAGGTGAAGAGGGAATAAAGGTTAATAAGGATCATGGAATGCCCTATAAGTATGGGATAGACTACTTGATGTATAATGCATCATGTATCAATATACCTATTCCCTATAATGTCTTAATTAGACCAGAGGTAGGTTGATTAGGTACTAACTCTTAAATATCTATAAGGTGATAATAATATGGTGGAGGTGTGTCCCCATCACTAATGTAGTCATATGTGCTATAATAATAGTCATAAATATAAAATGAGTGATCAAGATCATAAATTTCTTCAAGTTAAAATGATTTTAAAGATAAAGAATCAGAAGGAGAGTCATGATCAAAGTGTGAGAAGTTATATAGTTAAGTCTAATGATCAACCATTCCTAGGTACCAATATAGTATCATTACGTAACTCTATAACATACACTAAATATGGAATGAGCTAAAATCACATGCCTAAACCAAGGTGAGTTCTCCATAAAATTGATAGGAGATTATTTAAAAGTAAGGGAACACATAAAATAATTTAATGTTCTACCACTCACTTGAATAGACCATCTCTGAAGAACCTTTTTATAAGTGTCATCACCCATATTTATAAAGGACATTTCACATGGTTTAAAATAACTAAAATCTATTTGTGAAGAGGCCATGCAATTTGAAGCACTAGATTCAATGACCTATGTAGGAGTCATATGTACAATAGTAACTAGGGCCTTACCCTTTGATTTCCCCTTACCATAATATGTTTTCTTTTTTATACCATGGTAATTTTTCTTAGAGGATTCATGGGTTGATTAAATTTGATTGGTATAACTAAGTACATTGATATTGTGCTTCTAAATTATCTTATTCAATTGGTTAATTTGATTCTTTAAACATTTTCTTTCATCATGTTTTCATGAAAAAAACCCACATTTCAGCCTATCTTTGTTAGGATTAACACATGAAGAAGAGTTCTCACTATTTGATTTAATGGTGGGAGTATTTGCATCCTTATCTTGATCCTTTTTATTCTATTTCTTCTCTTTAATGTTTGAAGCCTTCTATTTCTTAGCAAAAAGTGCATGAGATTTTCAAGAATTCATTTTGCTCATCTGTATCAACATATCTTGCTCCCAAATCAAGTCATAAAAAAGTATCTAAATAAGGAATATTCAATTGAATCCAAGATCCTTTTTTGTGGCATGGAAGGTGGAAACAAATACATAATAATCTATACCCAATTTGGAGAGTATTTCAAAACAAGTTTTTTTCATGTCAATTCCATATTCTTTCAACTACAACCTTAGAAGTCTAAACTTGGTGAAAAATTCATATTGAGGGTCATAGTCATCTAGGCTAAATTTAATGAGATTATTATCCATATCCAAGCCTCTTATCACATCCTACTTCCAAAATATTATTCCCAGAGTGGTCCACACTTGAGTATGTGTTTTGGTAGATTCTATGTGAAAGAGTAGATTATGAGAGATGGAAAGAAATAGTAGTCCACAGTCTTTATCACACTAGTTGAACCATTTAATTTTCACTTCTTATATTGAAGGTTCAATCTTAGTGCCCATTATAATTTTAAAGTAACCCTTATATTGTAAAATTATTTCCATTTTGGATTTCCATTCATGATAATTAAAAGGTGTGAAAAAACTTATTGGACATGAATCCATAGTGTAGAAGGAAAATATGATGTAGAAGGTAAAAGAAGAAATGTAGAAAAATAAATTCACACCACCACATATTACCCCCTTAGAACTATGATATTGAACCCCCCTCCATGTTTTAAATACAATCATGCTCATATATATTTTAGGCACAACCAAGAATTCATCTTGAGTAATACGTGCATAAATATTTATAATTTAGGACATCAGGATTAGTTGATAGTGAATTCAAAAGTATATAATAGTTGCTTTAAAGGGAGATACATTAGAATCAATATGAGCACCAATGTGTAGAGAACTAAAAAATAAACACTTTTGAAGAAGATGACACTCAAATGTAGTTTACCAACCAAAATTTATATCCATTTGAAAATCTTGCTCACATGGAAATTTTGTACAAAAATAGTGGTGGAAAATATGTTTGAATTAACTTCCCAAAAAAACTTTAGCACCCTTGGAACAAAAGTTTAAAAAATTGTGAATCACTTTCATTAAAAAAAATTAAGGCCCTTTTGAGAAAAACTTAATTACTTTTTGGTTGAAAGTGACAAGGGGCTTATTTCCCATATAAATAGGGGGATGGTTAGAAACTCTATTGAAACTATAAAACCTACAAATATATAGATTTTGTATGGCCCCTCCAAAAAATAAGAGAGATCCATTTGAGAAAAATAAAAAACCCATGAAAATCTCAGAATTGTTTCTTGATTTGAGAATCTTCTTGTACATATATGCATAAAATGACTAAAAAAGCCTAAAACTCTCCAAAATGATTGAAAATAATTATAAAAAATATAGGTTATGTTTACATTCAATTTATATTTTTTATGACTTTTTAATTTGATGGTTTTATTCATTTTTTATTAGAGACTTTAGCTGTATAGTTTGCATGGATTTTCATAAAATCCCACCAAACCTATAAAACTGTTGAAAATCAAGAAAACCAAAAATAATTCTAGTGGGAAAGATCTCACCAAGTATTTTATAAATGGAAAAATGACCATCATATCTAATATCTTATACCATGTTATATCACTCCAATATCTTTGAATGCCACATTTTCCATGAAAACCCTAGGAGTAAGTGAATGCATTGTAAAAGAAAAGTGAGCTTCATAGTAGTTCATTAGTTGATTCATTAGCCAAAAATTACGAATGAGGTACATTATATAATGAGAGATTAGATCACTAAAAAGGTAAAAAAATGAAATAACAATTATAAAGCACATTAAGTGTATTTCTTCTAATTACCATAACAACCCTAAGTAATCTAACTAATAACCACATATGTAAAATAAAAAGTGGTAAAAAGCATACACTAAAAATGAAAACAAGATAAGAAGCCTAATAATAGGGAGGAATACCTTAGGGAGGGTTTAATTTTAAAATATAAAGATTGGTAAGAGAGGGAAAATAATGTTAAGTAAGGATAGGTATTCTCGACACTCATCCCTATTCAAAATTCCTATCTAAAAGGGTAGAGAGCTAAACTTTGGGTCTATGCTAAATCAAATGGATACATAAAGGTGTTTTTAAATACAATAACATCACCATATTTTATAGACAATGTTTTTATGATAAAATATGTCCTCTCTTAGTCTTAAGATATGATAAAATATAAAAATAGGTACCAATTAAATACACAAGTTAATTAAGGATAAAAATGGGTATTATAGGCATGATCAAGTATTCATGACAATATTTAGGTTACTACATGTCTTCCTCAAGGTAACATAAAAAACAGCATTAATCAATCAACACTCACAATTAGTTTCACTGATCCAGATCAAAAAAACATTCCCAAAGTTAACCATAATGCAAAGATAGTTAAAAAAAAATATTGTAGTGTGACCTTTCCATCCTCCTATGGAATTATCCCAACACACAATCAATTACAACATTTTTCCATGACACATTACACAAGTCACTAAAAGTTATTTTCAATTACATTCATTCTACACAATCATAATAAAAAATATTTTAACTAGGTTTGCATATCCTTATGCCTTTTATATTTTTAGTGATTCCCAAATTTTGTAACATATTTTATTATAATATCATATTTTTATATTAAAAATATTAATTTAAAATAATTTAATATCTATTATTGTGTATCTCATTCAATTTAAAAATATTAAACAACACCCTATATTATGGTTAACACATATATAAAATTACACATTATACTAACCACATTTATGAAGAATTTTAATGACCCAACCATTTATAGCACACAAGGAATATGTATTTATATATTATCAAATAATCTAAAAAATTATACATGACTAATATGGCCCCATTTTGCATATAAATAGTAAATGATCATGAAGGTGTTGATAACTTAAAAAATGAACATTATCTTTTATTAATAGTATCACCATACAATCAAGGGCTTTAAATTACCTACTTATGAATAATGAAACTTGTTATTTCCCTTGATAAAAACCATAAACCATGTGCCTTATTGATAGGACCCCTTCATTCTATCTCTGTATTTATACTCTTTTTTATAATTTTGTTTTTAATAAGAGATATGAATGCATATGATTAGTAATTCATCCTTTGAGCTAATTATAATAATCCCACATGCATAAGAAGTAGTGGTTATCTAGGATAAAATTAGTATAAATAAGATCCTAGACTAGTGGAAAGGTATCTAAAAATTAGATCGTATTAAGATTGATCAAAGGAAGTTGTTTGCTTGAAGAGGTCAATGAAAATTTAATGCAATTTTGCTCCATTTTTTAACCAATATAGTCTTTTTCCACTAATTTTTTAGTATTATTTCTAGCATTTGTACTATTTTTCTAATCTATTTTAGGAAGGGTCATAATATATAGTATCATATTTATTTTTAGGGCCATCTATCCACAATATTTTTAGTGTCTTAGTGTTATCTACTTCTATCCACCATATGCTCTTACCATGCTCAATCGGGATCTTTGTGATAAAAAAGTGGTAATAGGGTGGTGACATTTAGCTTCTCTCTAAGAAAAAATCTTTTATATTATTTTTTATTTAGTTATAAAATGTATTATATCAGTTTGAAAATGAATAAAAATATTTTTGTTTTAGGCTAAGTGGTTATCAATTTTTTCTAATTTTGTGGAGTGAGGGGTTATGCCCCAATATGCATGCCATTAGATAGTGTTTTATATGTACCTATGTTTCCACATACCTTTAGGTTTATAGGTATTCCCCTTGGTTGATTTTGTAGCCTAACCATAGGAATCCTTTGACTATTTTTTTATATTATGCACTAGTAATAATTTATCCCTAAGAGGTTACATCATACATTAGAGATGATATAATGGGATATGAAATGATTATTTTCCATAGTTAGATTTTAAATATATATTTTGAAACTATTTTAAAAATGATATTAGTATATTTTTAAGACCATATACAAAACACCCCTTATAGTAACCTTCCTTTTACCTTGGCATTCCCACAATCAAAGATATGACTCTAATTTCTTGGAAATGTAGTAATAACCAATAGTCAAAAAATGAGTATAATATTTTTCCATTCAATAGAAACAAAATAACCACAATATCCAAAAGGGTTAGAATATTCATAAATGGTAATAATAATCCCCACATTTTCTAGCTTGTCTAAAAAATATGCCTAATTCCCTATTGCATTTCCTAATATAATTATCTAAAGTGATATTTACAACACCCTTGATGCTATTTTACTATTTACCTATGGTATCAAAGTGTTTGGGTATTTTATTTATTGAGTCATGGGATGGGGCTAATAGTCATTTAATGGGGTTCTTATCCAAAATGGTTGGGGGGAGAAGGATTGAGGGGTAGGGGACTCCTCTTCATTTTATAAGGGGTCGAGGTATTTTTCAATAAGGTATTTAGTTGGGGGGATCATTTTACCACATAGGGGTTCACCCTTTTTAAACAATATGAAAATAAATTGATGGTGAATGATATCATTATTGTTACTAACATAGTAGGCTAGTGAAGTCCTTTTAAGATATTTAAGAAAATAATAAGGTAAGTTGATTCTATATCTATGGATATTTTTAATTAATAGGAAATGGTTTGAGAATATCAAGGTGAAATTACCTTCCAAATTTAGGTACTTCATAACTTGGAGGAAAATCTGTAGGTAGGGCTTGGGAAGTTTCTGCCTATGATGGACCTTTTTGTTAGTCTTCATGACCTCATCTATTTTGAAGAATTTTTTCATGAGTTTGAGATTTTAACTACTATCCTTAAATTCCTTCATCCATTAATAAGACATACTATCACCTCTTATATGTTCTCCTTAGACACAAAAATTCTAATTCCCAACATTCTCAACATGCACTTACTCTAGGTAAGCATGAAGTCCATTGAGAGTTAATCATCATGGTTAACTATACATTGCATGTAGGAAGTTAGGCCACCCTAGTGTAGATTCCTCCACACCTTTTAGTTACCATAAAAATGTGATCATGAAATTGGTTCAAGATGATCTTTATCACCCCCATAATTTCCTTGATATACATTTTTTCACTATAGAGATTAATGCCTGTTATCACATTACCAAGCTTTTGGTTTCTAGAGAATTCAGCAAAATTGTTATTACTAATGGAGTGATTTTATTATATGATATGTAAATAATTATTTGGATAGGGAAGAAAAATATAGACACTTGTCATTAATTCTACTATGAGGGCTCATTGAGCCATGTCACTATGATGTGTGACTATAATCATTATTAAAAGTGTTTAAAAGTTGAGCTACAATTAGATTAGGATCCTCCCACATGAAAAAATTATTAGACCCCACTTTGAAGCTATCAAGGTAATTTATGGTTGAGTTACCCTTCTAGTGGATGTGGATGATATAAAACTTCTTAAAGGAGGTAAAAATACCCCAAACATCGTTAATGATTATTTTGATGGTGTGTGAGGGGGTTAATTTTCCATCATGGGAATTGATGATGTTGAGAAAGTCTCCATAAATGATTATATTAGTTATTCATAGTTGGGAGGAAATATGAATACCCTAAAATTCAACCATAGCCTCAACAACATGATTAGTTTCGTGACCCAAAGGACTGCATAGGTAACAACAATCAAACTAGCATTATCCCTAATCACACACCCCCTTTAAGACCCATATTACCTTTTGAGGCACCATTAAATTTGAGCTTGAGCCAACCAAATTGGGGATAAGAACACTTGGTATAACCTAAATATTTTATTTACTTTGGGACTTACACCACCTAGGAGAGGTTCCATAAATTTAGGATGGAAGATTTAATAGGGGAGCACCTAACCTTATCCTTAGGTATGAATGCTTTCCAATTCTCTAAGATATAAGAACACATGCATATAAAAATATAACCAATGTAAGAGATCTAATTAGAGAAGATCTGATAAATCCTAACCTTTAGATGGCCTATAAATACAGTGGTAGGGAAATAGACCATAAAAATAAAAGGGAATGGAGAGACTAGGGAGGTTTCCATTATATAATGAGATCTTAAATAGAGATGGGGAAGACCTAAGAAATAAGGAATTTCTAGAGTAGGATATTCTAAATAGAAATGATGATGGAGAAATCTATAAAAAGGTGGCAAATAAACACATCAGATGAGAGACAAAGTGAATAGTGGTTGGGGATGGTCATTCCTCACTTGAAAAAATTCTCCATAGTAAGGATCCTTTTCTGTGCACTAGCCAAAAAAAGATGTTGACTTTCAGGATGAGATGTTTTATCTAGAGAGGCTACCATAAATCCTAATTTTCCTCTAGATCAATATAAACTAGGTATCCTAACTTCATTGAGACCCACTATCTTCTATTGGCCAAATTAAAGATTCCTCCTTAGGGAGACAAGGGATGTGCGTATGCTAAAGTTTCAAATTGAGAGTATTTATGGATTGGGAGTCATCACTATTGGTGGTATTCAAGTTTAAAGGTTTCCACTAAAGGTTTCAATTTTGGACTGACCAATAATATTTCACTTTTATGACCCAATAAATTCTAAATTTTATAGAAATATTGTTCTAGGGATGGTGATGGTTGAGGGGACTTGGGATAACCATGGGTCATCCCATAAATCCACATATACCCCATTACCAATCCTCCACTTATTAACTTTATATAATATCATATTTCCACTGATGATCACCTTTCATAAGGCCAACCCATATGTACAACCTTCCTTCCAGAGAAATTTGTCTTCATTGTTACCTTTCGGGTATTTGGCCTTAATAATCTATGTCCACTATTGGTCTTCTCTATAATTTTTAAAGTTTGGAAAGGAGATATTTTTACATGTTTATTATTTTATAGAGTCACAATCCTCCATTATATTTTGATAGATAGGCTTTTTCCCAATAGACCAATGGGAATCTAAACCATTCCTCTATACATTTCCATAAAAAATTATGTTAAATATGTTCAGTTTTATTTTTTATTTTGATTAGGATTTTTACGAGAGACATGAAATATATTTTGATAATTTGTATGGTGATTTTTATTAATTTAATATTTCTATCCTAAGTTAAGATATGACCTTTCCATCTTAGTATTTTATTTTGAATTCTATCCACCAATGGATTCTAATATTCATCTTTCACTTTTATAGAAAAAGGGGTATTCCCAAATGAATAGAAGGAAGCTTACCTATCTTAAAACCAAGGATGTTTCCTAGGTTATTTTTAATACCCTCATGACTTTTAATTAATAATATTAATCTTTTGGTGAAATTGATGCTCTATTTAGACACTTTTTCATAATCTACAAGGATATTTTTGAGGTTTTTTGCTTCATCAAATAAGGCTTCTCCAATTAGGAAAGTGTCATATATGAGTTTCTCATGGGAGTTTGGATTGATGTCTTGATATAATTTTATGTTTTTGATAAGACCTTGGGTTTTGACAACATAAATATATCTTCCTAATGATTTAGTAAGGATGATAAAAGTATATGGTGAAAGGGGATCTCATTATCTTAAGCCTCTACTAGCCAAGAAGAATCCTTTGGGAACTTCATTGACAAGAATAAAATATTTGGGGGTGGATATGTAACTTTGGATGATGGTTAGAAAAGGGGGGTTGAATCTAAATTTTTTAATTTTTTTATCCAAGAATCTCCAAGATACTTTATCATATGCTAAATTCATGTCTAGTTTGATGAACATTCCTTGTTTTTTTAAAATTTGGCTAGAGTGGATAGCTTCATGAATGGTGATTATCCCATCCATGATTTAGCACCTATAAACAAAATCCCCTTGGTGTTCATTGATAATATTTTATAGGATGGGTTGGGTCCTTCTTGTTTAAATGATAATTTTAATGATTATTTCAATTTTTTAATTTTTGTCCATATAATGTTTTTACTTACAATCACCCAAAAAATCATCTTTGTTAAAATTATACCATTTTGATCATCTCATCAAGATAATAATTTTAACATATAACTTTAGTAAACCTTTTCTGGCACCCCTAGACCCCTTTAGTCAATGATTATCACCTGTATGGGAACCTGGGCCATGGCCTAGAATATTGAGGAACTCTAAGTTGAATTATAATATTATATTAACTCTTGAATCACTGATTTAAATAAGAGACTACACAACATCAATGTAAAAAATACGATTCTCTCCAATAGACTTGATGGTGATATAAATTTTGAAGAAATTTTTTAGTAAAACTATGTTCCATGGCCATAAATTTTACTTTAAATTTTTTATGGTATAAAACCAACAAAATAAATTTATCATGTCAAAAAATATTCTATCTTGTAAAACACATTAGATTTCAATAAGGTACCCATAAAATAATATAATTTATAGAAACCAGTTGTCCAGTGGTACCAATGATATCAAAAATATCATACATAACCTAGTTGGGTTGATTTTTTATAGCTTTTTTGTTGGTTTGCTTATGTCCCAATGCTTATGACGATTTAATATCCCTAACAACATTATAGAAAATTAAAATGGTTTGTGAGTATCAAGTTTAATTTTAAAAATTGGTCAAACAAATTAAATGGTAAATTTTTATATTTATTTCATTAGTTTTCTCAAATATATAATTCATGTGGAAATAAAGATGTTCAAACCATATAACGTGATGGAAGCATTAGTATTGTTTAAGATTATAGTATTTAATATCACCTCCCAGTGTCAATTCTCTAATTTTATTTATTTCAAGACATATACAACACCATGGCTAGTAAAAAATATTCCATTAAAATTCACCCCCATTAAATTATTTACAGAGGTAAAGATGTGTGTTCATCACAAAAAATAGCCATGTTATAACTATGATGAAAGATTAACCAAAGGATAAAATTTCATTAAACAGAAGCTGTATTTGTTAGATGTTGAGTCACCAAAAAATGTTGAATAATGGAAAGATGCTTAATATTCCCATTATGAATAACTTGAAGTAAAATACCGCAACAACACACAGTCACACCCTAAAATTTTTATGCATGCCTTACTTATGGTAACCACTCTTTAGACTATGAGAGTACAATGTTATTATAATAAAAAAATCACTCACTATTATCATTTAATATAGAATCACACATAATTTCACTCATACTTGGGTAGACAAATACACGAATTATTTCATGCATACCTATTTTAACTTTGAAGTGATGATTTCCAATGAAGGAACATTTGTGTGTAAATTCAAATGTTTTGATTTTTTATTTTTTGGGGGTAATGTACCCAAAAAAAAGGCATTTTTTCCTTACCCTTGGTTGGATGTGATGTGGGTCTTTTATCCCAATTTTTTTACACTCTTGGATCTATCTTGTGGGACTTATCAAAAATTTGGATGTAGTTATCTAACAATGGCTAGTAGAAAAAACTAAAAGGCTTCTTATCAAGATTTAAAAATTTCATTAGTTCATATTGAATGGATAACATGCTCAGTAAAGTCTTATATGTAATCATTTATCAACTTTAATTTATTAAAATCAACACAACTCCATATTCACACTAACCTACAAACTTATAAAATGTTCTAGTCAAACATGCATGACTATTCGAAGAACCAAAAGTATTATCATCTCATTGAACATAATAACATTTTATTCAAATATTTATGGGTATTAATCCCCAAAATTATCCATACCACCATCATTTTTTCCACAAAATTAAAATTGATAAGATGGTTCAAAAACTCTTTAAATTAAGAGTCATTTTTTCATGCACAAGCCCATACTCTACCCCATTTTACTATTTTGTAAAAAAGAACAATATTTGTGCCTTTACATTTATTTTTTTGAGATAAAAACTCTCACTATTAAATATAAATTTCATGTCCCAATGATGGATGAACTTATTTATGAACTTCGTGGTGCCCACTTATTCTCTAAATTAGATATATGGTTGAGTTATCATCACACCCACCTTGAGGATAAATATATTCCAGTAAATTATTCCCACATAGATGAAAGACACTATGAATTACTGGTCATGTCCTTTATAATTGCCTATGCCCCTTCCACCTTACAAGGTTTTATGAGAAACATATTTCATTCCTTTTTGTAAAAATTCATCATGATCTTATGTGATGATACATTGTTTAAAACAAAACTTGGAAAGAATATATCCAACACCTCAAAATAACTTTAAGACTTCCTATATATCATCAAATATATGTAAAAATGTAAAAATATTCATTTATTCAATCATTCAGTGTTTTAATAAACCCAACAAGAATTAAGTAAATGAAAAATTAGCCTAAACCCATGGCACTCAAAAATATTCATGGATTTATTGGCCTCACTAGATAATACTATAAAAAAATAGATAGTATGGGAAACTTACTTACCCATTCAACACCATGATTTTAAAAAAAAAATAAAAATTGGTCCACTTAAACTAAACAAACTTTTAGGGTACTCAAGCATGTTATGTTTACCACCCCTATTTTTTCCATGTAAATTTTTTTGAATACATTTATAATTGAAAGGGACACATGTGGAAATAGTCCTTATGTTATCCTCATGTAAGAGGGCCATCCCATTACCCTCACTATAAAATCCCTCAATGGTAAAAATTATGCATAGTCAATATATAGTAAGGAAATGATGGTTATCTTATATGGTGTCACTAAGTGGTAACCATACCTAGTGGGTCAACATTTTTGCATCAAAATTGATCATAAAATTCTCAAATACTTCTTGGAGAAATTGGTCTCTTCCATGGATTTAAAAAGGTGGGTATCTATATTTATGGGATATGATTATGATATCAATTATAATAATGGTAATTAAAATCAAGTTGTTGATGCACTATCATGTTGATATGAAGAACATACACTAATGTTTTTATTATCTATTCTAATTTCATAATATATGCATGAAATTGAACATAAATGGTAGAAATATAGTCACACACAACAAATAATTTGAAAATTATCTTAGGAACCATCTTTCAAATAATTAGGACAACATATCCTTTTGATATAAAGTCGAAAATGTCTTAATTTTTGGATCTAGGTTTTGACACAATATTTTAAATGAGTTACATGGCTCACCTTATAAAAGTCATTTAGTTTTGTTACAAATATATGAACATGTTCACCATGGTTTATTTTAGCTAGGCATCAAGCAAGATATCAAGACATTTATTTAAGAATGTGAAGTATGCCAAAGTTATAAGGGAGAGATAATGGAAATTCTATTGATGTGGGTTTTGTGCACACCCCAAAAACATTTATGAGGTAGCCTCTAACTTTTTAATATCTATGAATTAAATTAACTCTAAGGGATTATTTGATGGGTATTCAATTTTATAAATAACCTATTGGTGGAATAATGATGAGAAAAGTAGTTTTTTTACCATGGATGGGTTAGTTAGGGATGAATCTAAGTCTACATCAAATGGGTGGACTAATAATGGATCTATCCTAAGGTGGGTTAGACTAAAATAAACTCAAAAAAGAGGGAAATGTAGGGCATAAAATGAGGCTTGTGGACCACACTAGATGAAGATTTTCTAGACTTGCACTTGAACTAAGGGTTGGAAAAGGAATCAAAGACCAATATTTTTTATAGGCTACTATAGCACACCAAAAATCAAAAAAAGTTAGGATTCAAAGGGAACCAAAATAAAACATACTTAAACACATAAAATGAAAATTTGTCGCATTTTTAGGATTGTAATAACACAATGCAAAATGAATTCATATCAATAATAGATCAATATGAATAACTATATATTAAAGATATAACTCATTCACAACCAAAAATGTAATAATCTAAAATGAATAACTTACATAATCCATAATTTTTTAGAAGAATATATATTTTCACATCAAAACTAAAGTGCATAACTTCTCGTAATTTCCTATTAATCTTAACATCTAAAATTCTCCTACATTTAGAATAGAAGGATACAAGTATAAATATATTGGGATGGGGAAGGAAACATCTCTCAAGTGAGTCTTAAAAAGACATTTACAAAAATAGGACTTGCATCCAAATCTCATACAAGGAATACATGTATAGTAGTCATCCTATAATATAATTTTACAACTAAAATATAATATATATATATATATATATATATATATATGTATATATATATATATATGTATATATATATATACATATATATATATATATACATATATATATATATATATACATATATATATATACATATATATATATATATACATATATATACATACATATATATATATATATACATATATATATATATATATATATATATATATATATATATATATATATATATATATATATATATATATATATGTAACATAAATTTGGAACCAAATTTTTAAATTTAGCCAAAGCATGCAATTACATATTTAAAATTATCAAGGTGATGATGTGGCACAAATAACTAAAGAAGATGATAGAGTGACAGTTGGATGAATTATAGCAGTCATTTGTTGAATCAAGATGGGCCCACCTAGAGTATGCATGACTACATATCTAGGAAATTGGGAAATAAGTGTTGAATTAGCGACACTTAAAACTAGATAAGTGTTGAAAGATAATCTAGAATCTCCATCCTTAGTCTTAATTATTTTAAACAATGCATAGGCAGATTTGAATTCCCTATTAACAACATCATAATTGAGAAAAGAGATCTTAAAAGCCTTGATTGTTTTAACCATCAACCATGTATGATCCAATTATGATCTCTTAACCTTATCTCCTAAGACCTTTGCTTTTTTTACTTTATCCTTTGAAAAACTTATTAGTTAAAAAAATTATTATTGGTTTTTATATATTATGCCTTCAACCTCCTCCTTAAATTTGTTTGTTTCTTATTTAAGAAAGGTCTCAAAATTTGTCATATTGACCAATTCATCTATATATATTATTACTTTAATAACCCTCATGTCCTTCATTATTTATAAGTCCTAGATCTCATTCTCCAAAATATCTACTAATGTATCTTTTATCTAGTTATGTCATGCAAGAATAACATCTCTTTTAGTAACCACATAGCTTAATTCCCATGTTGCATCCTGACTAGTCATTAATTTCAATTGATTAAAATCACTACTCCTAGAACACTAGATCAAAAAGGTAAGTCTATTTTCATACTCCTTCATATAGTGCCAAAATTTGAGAGCCTTTACTTTCTTTAACTGATTGTCTCCTTTTTAAACTAGAATATTTCTCAATACATTATACAGTAGGGTATCTACACTTTTTACATTATTTATAATTTCATGAAGGGCATGTATGTTTTAATTTTATATTAGCCTCTATTTCACCTCATTTTTAAACTTATACATATCTTTATTTTATTCCATAGTATAGTATACATAACTATATAAATCTTCATTATATTCATTTGGATCACTATGATTTATTTTATATTTCTTGGATAGGGGGAATAGATTTTATGTATACTCAAAATACACTTCCTCTCTTATATACACATTTATATCCTTCCCCTTCCTTACCCTTTGTATTTTTTTCCTCTTCCTATCAAATTTAGTAGAGACTATGGGAAATTAAGTAACAACTAAATTCTACCTCTCATCTTATTTCCCTTGTATTTCTCTAACCCATTCAAGAATAATGAGTTACCCTTCTCCAATGGGACTTGAGTCTTATGAGGTAGAGGGTGGAGATGTCATAGGATGAATTTTGGATAGAGGATTAAACGTAGAATGTGATAATGTAGCACTTGTTTAAATATGGAATTTCCATGCATGTATACATTCCTTTGCCATGGTGAGGGCTCCCTCTATGGATTAACCTTAGCTATGAATTTGGTTAAGCCATGAGTCTTTTCAATTGATAATGTGTCTAAATCTATAATATATTTTGTGCCATAGGTAGTTGTATTGAGCTAAAGGTTTCCCTAGGACTGTTGTCATTTTGGGGTCAAAAATAAAAATAGTTATCAAGGCTTCAAAATGGACTAACTTATTATGAGTAATTATTTGGGTAGATGCTAAAATAATAGATGAATCAAAATAAATAAAAAATTCTAAAGTATCTACAATTAAAATAGAATAAAATAAATAAAAAACCATCTCACTTATCTTTTGGATTTGCTCCATTATGAGGATTAGCTAATATATGGCACCATCTAGTATTCTTTCTTCTTGTAAACTTTCAAGTCTCAGAGACTTGGCCTTTTCCAATTTGACCTTCTCGTCTTCCTCATCCAGAGCTTCCTCATCACTCACATTTTGATCTACTTTCATCATCATTTATGCATTTTCTTCCTCATCAGTGGCATAGTCTACTAAGTATATCAAATGATCTTATTATTTTTTCCCCTCCTCATTAAGTGATTCCTCTATAGTAGTCAAACTAAAGGATAGTCTTTCTTCTAATTATTGATTTATGGAGGAGGTTGGGGGAATTTTGATCTCCTTCAGTATGTGGATATGGGATGGATAGGAAGTGAGTGGGATGATGAAACAATTAATGGAACTACAGTAGTAGGACTACTACTCTAGGTGGTGGTGATGGATTCAAACACATAATAACAAAAGTGGAAGGGGAAGTGGCTGAAGATGGAACTTGTTTATGAGATGGAGGGGGGATGTAAAAGATGATAAAGAAGAGTGTAGAAACTCTATAAGACTTACATAATAGTTGTGAGAGGTGTCATAATAAATGCATTCTTTTACTTGTTTTGTGGATATGGAGTTGTCTCCACTATAGTGGATGTGTTGTAAGGTGTAGTAGTGAATACTAAATGATTAGGAGCTAGCTTGGGATTAGGGAGATTATTGAGAACATCTTTATTTTTAGGTTACCCTCCATTTAACTACTTAACCCCTTCTCTTGTGGATATATCTATTTTGTGGTAGGAGAGGCAATTATCTTGGCCCTTCTAAATCCTATGGTTGAACTGGGGGCCACTAATGAATCCATGACTTCTGGGTTTATACTACCATATCACTTTCTTGATCCCTAATAATCTCTAGATTATATTAGATGGTCTGAGAAACCATCATGGACATTTGTTGGTTTTTCATTCTTATCAATATCTCTGAATCATCAATTATATTTAATAAAATTGCATCGTGTTCATACCTTGGTGATGATATGTGAGTTTCATATTATTCTCCCTGAGGTCTTAGAAGTAATTCTTAATTTTCCTTTTTGGGTCCCATTATCTAAACTATCCCTTATCAAAATTGTATCAATTTCTCACCTTCCCTACTTGATTGAAGCAAGCTCCTCATCTATACTATTATATATTTGGTATGTTATTTCTTTCTTTTCAATTTTTTTAGGGACATGGTGTGGCAAGAACAAAGGAGGTGCCCTTTTCCCTTTGATCTTGATAATTTTTACATTAGGTTAATACTAGTAATCCACCCATTTCTTAATGGTTATTCTTAATGTTTATAAATATTAGGCATCTAGGTGCCATGAATTAGCTAGTACACCCAAGGATAAACTTTCTCACAAGTTGTTTTTATTTCACCTATGGATATGTGGATGAAAATAAAGTAATAATCCTCATAGATTCTATTATCAACATATTCAGTCAAGGATTTCCATAAATCTCTATTCACCCTATATATTATGGCCTAAACTAAATCTAATAATTAAGACATCATATAAAAAAATTCCATCGATAGGCCTTTGTTCATATTTATACATCTGTACTTTTAGCCTAACATTGATAATTTACTCTAGGATAACAATCATATTAGAAGTCAACAAGATGTCTAGTAGTGGACCCCATTATACTTTCACATAAGTGATACTATGAAATCCATATAGTATATTTAGGATATCCATGGCTATCCTAATCCCTGGTCTACATTTGATAATCCCATTGGATGAGAGGGCTCCCTTGGGATTAATATTTAACCTTTCAATATCCATTGTTTGAGTTTTCATTCCAGTATTTTATGCTCAAGACATATAATGGTTGAGACCTTATTATATGCTACCTTAGGCCCTAGGAGTCTAAGGTATCTCTCAATTAGCCTCCCATAAATACAATCAATTGTATTATTCCCTTGCCTATAGTAGAGGCAATCCCTAGAGAAAATTCCATTAAAAATAAATCTTGAAGCATATCAATATATGACATTACCTTAGGTTTTATTGTTTCTTGATGAAGTCTAGTAGATTTGAGAGGAAATAGGTCATAATTGTATTATTTTCCATCCACATATAATTGGATATGTGAAAAATAAGGAATCACTAAGTCAAATACATTCTAGAGTGTTGAGTAGTGTAGAAATTTTAAGTCAAGAGATTTCTTGTTAAATACTATATCCATGTATTTAGTAGTTCCCACACAAGAGTAGGTAGAAAGAACCTAAATGTGTGATTGATTTTAAGAGTAACCCATTCTTTAATCTTGATCTATTTAATTCACCTTTAGACTAGATGAAAATTCTTTTTAAGTTCACCGTAAAACTAGGGTTCATAATCATAGGAGAGTATGAAATCACAGTGTTTGTTAGAATATTGATGGTGAAATGACTTTTATTTTTCTTAGATTTTTCATATATCATCTAAAGCCTATGCCATAAATTCCTAATTTATGATACTTCAATGTGGGTGATGAACTTTAGTTCATCCCATTTCAATTTAAACTTATTAATTAGCTTTGGTGAGTTCACTTGCTTGCCAAATGGTAGTTACTCATTAACATTACATATCTATTCATCGTATTCTAGACATATATCAAATTATTTCTTACCCACTTATTTGATTTAATATTAGTCTTTCCTTATGTATGATTTAGTTATTTACTTCATCAATTTTGACACTTTCCATTTCTTTATTATTCAAGCCTTTACTTTAGATTTGCATTCTCAGTTTATATGTTTTAGGGTTATGATTTGATGTAATTGTGCCATGTGGAATAACCTCAAGATTTCATTATCTTGGGGGTTTACAAGCATAGGCGTATGGATCTCTTAAACTATGTATGTCTATATAAATGTTCTATGTAATAGAATGTTAACATGTGAAACAATATCTAGGCCTCAAAGGCATGGAGACTTGGAGCCATATAATAATTAAGCCATTTAATAAGTATTTTTTCTTTGAAGCTCCAAACAAATATAATTATGCCACCTTTCATCTTCTCAAAGCTCAAAATCTTAGGGGTATTATAAAATGGGGCATCGATACCATTAAACTTATGTAATCCCTCCATAGTTCAAAATTAGCATAATATACCACTTAGTATGCCTTAGATACCATGGGAAATTGGAACCATTAGATGATAAACTTTTCTTTCAAATATTTTTGGGTTTTGTGTAATGAAAAAACATCATGTGGTGTGTTCTTGTGGCTTGCAGACTTTGATCACTTAAAATTTTATTTGAGATGTGAAATAATCTATGTAACATGGTAATGAGACATATCCAACTCTCAAAACATATGATATTTGAATAATTAGAAACTTTTTTTAAATAGATATAGGTTTGGGGTAATGTAAATATGTGACCTATCTCTTCCTTCAATTAATAAAGGCAAGTCCTTTATAAGAATAACTTTGACAAGTATTTATTGATAGTCTTATGAGTAAATAAAACTTAAGAAACTATAATGAAAGACATTACTAATATTAGTCCAAATAAACCAAGAAAAATATGAAAACTTAACGTATTAGATAAATTAAAATAATCATTCAAGTTTTGATTTTCATAGTTTAAAATTTATGCAAATGTATACTTCGAGGACAAATTTAGACCTTTGTAAAATAAAACTAGAGTCATTTATGTATAAGGTTTAGAGGAACTTGAATAAAGGTATTCAAGTCATAGTGGTCCTCCATTAAATTTCATAAAATGGGGTGTGTCTATTTAGGGCACAACAAATGATAACTTATGGGGAAATACTCCTGAGTATTTTGAGAACCTTGAATCTTAGTAATACAACATAGTAAAATTTAGACCTACCAAAAATAGAATCAACAAACCAGTCCCTAAAAAAGACTCAGAATTACTCATGAAATATACTAACCCTTTCCATTCTTTGGATTTGAATTTCTGATCTTATGAAGTTATTTTTTCCCTTGTTATGAGATTTTTGACATCATTTTAGATAGACACTATAGGTTTCATTTTAATCTCATATTTTATAACCATATAGTAAGGAAATCTTTGGAATTAATCTGATACTCACCAAAAATTCATAGCCCTGATAGATATACCCATAATTCAACTCAAATTCTTTCTCTAATTCTAGATAGGCATCCATAACCCTAGTATAGATTACTTGAATCATCATTTTTCTATCAATTTGTATGATTATATATATATATATATATATATATATATATATATATATATATATAAAGGGTTGGGAATCACCATTGGCTAAATGTATGAATAATAAAATGTATTTTAATCAATATCTCCCTATAATTGTGTATCTAAGTCAATGTTTATTATCTCTCATTCGAGTTTTAGCATGTAATATTGTAGTGAAGATTTGAAAATGGAAAGTCTTTCTAAAATTTGAATGATTATATTGGAATAAATCCTATAATTTTAAAAAAACTTATTTAAACAAAGTAGGAGCTAATTTAGTCATAACACATACCTTAATCCTAGAATCTATAGTAATATAATAATAAATACTTATGAGGACCAATGTTACATCCTTATGATTCATCCCATTTATTTTGGTAGTTATTATGTAATATCAATGTAAGATATCAATTGGTATATTCTACAATTTTACAAAACTAATCTAGAAAGCATTAAAACTACTTTAATAAAATTAAATGCAAAAACCAAGAAAGAATAGTACTAGAAATCAATAAAAACTATTAAATAAAGCAATAAATATACTCTAATCCTACATCTACATCTAAACTTATAATCATTTTGAGGCATCTCTAGTTGGATCAACCATGGAATAATGCTTCAAAAACATTCCATTGATTGAAAAGGTGAGTTTATTATTGTTAAACAAATTTGGTCTACATACCAAAAATGTGCCTAATCCAAGAGTCCAGTGGAAGGAGTAGGATCTTGATTGAAGAGTGACCCAATGTTACATCCTTATGATTCATCCCATTTATTTTGGTAGTTATTATGTAATATCAATGTAAGATATCAATTGGTATATTCTACAATTTTACAAAACTAATCTAGAAAGCATTAAAACTACTTTAATAAAATTAAATGCAAAAACCAAGAAAGAATAATACTAGAAATCAATAAAAACTATTAAATAAAGCAATAAATATACTCTAATCCTACATCTACATCTAAACTTACAATCATTTTGAGGCATCTCTAGTTGGATCAACCATGGAATAATGCTTCAAAAACATTCCATTGATTGAAAAGGTGAGTTTATTATTGTTAAACAAATTTGGTCTACATACCAAAAATGTGCCTAATCCAAGAGTCCAGTGGAAGGAGTAGGATCTTGATTGAAGAGTGACCCAATGTCACAAGGAGTAGATAGACTTCAAGTGGAGATTATATGGCTTTTGAAAATATTTTAAAAAACATTAAGCAAGCTCAAAGTGTGATCTGATTGATCTTTAAGTGATAGGTCTACAATTACAGGTGAAGGGTCCAAGAAAATTTTCATGGTGTCTAAGAACACAAACTAGGTTGCATAAGACTTAAAATATCATCATATCCTTGAAAGATTGAGAAAAATACGAACCATACAAATTTGAGGAACCAAACCATCACCAAGATGTCATGCAAGATATAAATGAACTAGTCAACTTGTACATTTTATAAGTATGCTCAAAAGGTTTCACAAGCCAGTGGGTTATGTATGCAAAATGATTTTGGTCCTAAGAACATTTCCTATAATTTTGGTGCCTTAAATCTCTTGCTATCTAAAGATGTAAGTCCTCAAAGTGGAACTTCTAGAATAAGACATTTACTTGAGAGTCAATTTTAAGCCTTGATAAATATCCATTGAGATTCACATGATCAAATGGGATATGTTCACATGGACATAATACAAAGACGCACATATTAACTTGTTTGAGAATTTTTATCTCCACTTATAAAGCTCCTAGAACTAACAAATCAAGTGAGAAGAATCCTTTTAACCTCAATAAAATCTCTAGAAAATTTGGTCCCTCCATGAGTTTTGCACTTCAAGATATAAATTTCCAAAGTTGGTAAAAAAATGGGATACGTTCATGTGAGATTCAAATTAAATATCAAGAAAAAATATATTAGATCTTAAATTTGATGGTTAGTGGGATGTCAAACACATTCATGTGGACATCAAATGACTATTATATGGATGTCAATTTTAAGACCCGATAAATAGCCATTAGATTTCAAACCATGGGTCCCAAGTAGATCTAACAACATTGATTTGATCATACATTTGGATCTAATAGTGAGTGGATGTCAAAGGGGTCAGCATATATCAAAATCAAATGTGTGCATGACAAGTGTCAACATCATGTTTAACTAGAATAATATCAACAACTCACATGCATTCATACATCTAGATCTAATGGTGTAAGTAGAGTTATTAGGTTAGTGTATCTGTAAGACCAATACGCATAAAGATATATGGGCACAATGTAAATGGTTCAAGCTGGGAATCAATAGCCAATAAACAAAAGTGAGATTGGGACATTTTTGATGAATTTCAAAGAATTTATTTTGGGCCTAGGCAAAACAAATGTCAAGGAGTCAAGGTCAAAGGCAACCCAAGGTTGAACCAAGGTCACATTTTAGATACCAAGCATTACTAGCAGAGCTCTATATAGGTAAAATAGGTCATTTAGGCCTAATACAGAGGATGAAGATAACTTAGTGATTTTGAATCAATCACAAGTAGTCTACAAGTTTTTATGGATATTATGACTATCCAAAAACTAATAATTTGATTGGTTTTCACCTATAATAAACTTGTGTTTGATATTGAAGAAAATGTAGATGTAAACAGACCTAAGAGATGTGTCTCACCTATCACCAGGGTTACTTTTTCAATAAGTGGGTATAGTTAGCCACCCAAAGCAGATGTGGCATTATTCTAACAATTATAGGACATTGTCCTCATTAGTATATTAGATAGATAATAGCATGGAGTTCTAAGAATAAATATTGAAATTGGATAAGGGTAATGGGTATTTAATCATTTTATAAAATTTGTTCCTCATTAATAACGTCATGACTTAGCATCCTTGAGCTTATGTTAATACTTCAAGAGAAGTTGGACCTCATTCAATGTTTTCTATCTGCTTAGTTCTCTCTCTCCCTCTCTTTTCTATAAATACAAGCTTCTAAGCCTTAAATGAGATCCCTCTTTTTGGTATGACTAGAATCTACTAAAATTTGAATTGTAACACCTTTTTATGCAATAAAGACTAAATTCCATCATTTTGTATTATGTTTAAGAGAATGTATGTTCCTTATCTATCTAAGTTTATATCATCTTCAGAAAGTGTGTAGTAGTTAAAAGGTCATTATAAGTACATTATAGTTTATTGTCTAGCTTGAAAGTTGATATTTTCCCTCTCATGATAATTTGATAACTAATTAATTCCTTATTCTAAAATATCTATGTGAGATTGATATTTTTTGGTATTAAATACATCTTATAGTGTGTCTTGTGTGAGTTTGAGTGATCAAATCATTGGTGCATCACCCCTTTTTACATGCTTTCATAAGCTAATTTCAAAATATCTCTCCCTTTTTCGAGCAAGTGCTAGTTTAGGTTTAGTTTATGTATATATATAGAAGTAAGTTAGCCTTCTCCAAAGTTTTGATCCATTTTTAAGATACCCATAGCCTAGGTCAGTCCCATGTTGGACTTGAGTTGAGTAAAATACTTGAACAATCTTTTGCTCAGCTAGGGTAAAATCTAGAACACTAACAATTTTGGCATGCTTGGTGGGACTCAGTTTCTTTGGCATAATTGAAGTTTGAAGATTGAGAAGAATAAATTGAAAAATCAAGAGAGATCTACCATAATCAAAAGTTGAAGATCCTTTAAGTTGTGAAGTTTATAACATCTTATAGATAGTGTTTTCATGCCAAAGGTTACAACAAGATCATAAATTAAAGTTACTCCTTTTGAACACATTGAATTTCCTTCTACTTATTTTAAAAGATCAAGATTCAATAGTACAAGACCGTATCCTCCAAAGTAATATTTATCCTTTCGTCAACCTATTATTTTAGTTCAATCTATTATCCCCATAATCCAAATCCATTTTTCCCAAATGGTTATTAGGAATCAATTTTTTCCCTTTAAATATGGGTAGTCCCTTAAATCTAACCTAATATGATGACATTCTTATGGCTTCCCTAAAAATTATCCCTTTCATCTTAGGGGAATGGGATAAAACTACTACTATTGAGTATATAAAATATGTTTCCAATCTATGTTTTTTTCATAATATTACTCAAGATAATGTGAATATAATATTTATTACTCCCTCATTCAAATTAAAAACATTAAAATGGTATAATAACATCCCTTAGATCTCCATTTCTAGTTGGGATCATTTAGGTGCAGCTTTAGTTAGGCAATTTGAAGACAAGTCTAATCATCTATCTTTGGTTGAATAATTAACTACCATACAAAGGTACCCCCATGATTTTATGTCAAATTTTAACCTCAGATTATAAAATACATGGACTAGGATACCTACATTGGGTAGACCATCCCTAGAGTATGAATTTTTGTCCTATCTTAAGGCCCTTAATTCTAATATAAGTGTCATGATATAGCCTATGGATGGTAATACATTACAAATGCCTATGAAATTACTATAAGGGTGAGAAATAACTTAATAAAGGATGGTAAACTTGATCCAAGGCATCTAATTCCCATATTCCTATAACTACAACATGTTCCTCCTCCTCAAGTTACCTAGGTTGTATTTGTAGCTCCTATTCTATCTCTAAAATTAAAATTTATAACTCCTCGTAATCAATATAGTGAGATTGGTGATATAAAAAACATGTTACAAGATTTTATAAATGAGATTGTTCAACTCAAGTGAAAATAGTACCAAGGTAAACCTTATCAACATCAAAACTAGAACACTTATCAATTCTTCAACAACCAAAGAACTCTATATCAAGGTTTCAAGGATAATGGGAAACCTTATCAAAATCAATGAACCATAACCTAAATAATCCATGTGAAACCATTTATATTAATGTAAATTCCAATTAAAAATCTATTTTTCCTCAAATTAACTTGATGCAAGATCTAGGTTGGTAGCCTTCTAATCCAAATGACATCCAAAATCAAGCCTTGGCATCACAAGATATTATTATGCAATAAATGGCATGAAAAGAATTATATATTTAAGGAAGTCAATATCTAGATGTTAATATGAAATTACAATGATAATCTCAACAAATTCTAGGGTAGAATAATGATATCAATGTTAATTTCGAATTGGATGATCATATTACATTCGACCAAGTTGGTGGAACTAGAAACATAAATGGTCAAGTTACAGATCTAATTAGAGCTAAAAGAAGAGAAGTTCAGGAAACTCAAGATGTGATAAATATGTATAGTGTTCTTAATTTTATTTCTAAGAGTGTCAAGGATCAATTTGATGTTCCTATAGCATAGAATCTTCAGAATGTAGAGACAGTGAAAGTTCACCAAATGCCTCTGACTAGAGAATAACCAGTGGCTCAAAATTTATAGCCAAAGGTTAGTGAAACATAATTTAAAATAATATATAAATTCAAGAAATAAAATTTTATAATTAACATATGGGATTCCATTACCATTCTAGGGCAAAAATATATTCTTATTTAAGAACTTTTGGATATTAAAGCATCTAAAGAACCAATTGAGAAACAAAGAGCTATCTTGTCTAATTCATACCATAAAATCAAGAAAAATAATTAATAGGTAAATAACATGAAAAATGTAAAAAAAAAATGTCAAATATAATAAACCCCTTCCTTTTTATCTCTATTTTATAGTAGGTAACTATTTAGTCCATAATCATATGGCAGATAGTGGAGCTAGTAACACTATCATGCCCAAACAAATTATAGACGAGCTTGGTCTTATCTATGAGACAAATACCAAAGGATTATAGAAATTATATGGGTCACCAAAAAATATATTATGCATAATCAAATATCTAATACTAAAATTACACAATTTACCCAATGTTATTATTCAACAAAGATGTAGTTGTAGTGGACTTACCTCCTTATTCTGCCATGTGCCTATCAAGAGACTTTACTTCAAAGAATGGAGGATATTTGTTAGCTGATTAGACTTAATTAATTCTCAATAATAGGTATGTTACTAAGGTGACAATACATTTTGAACCTATTTCAATATTTCACTTGGATCCATATATGCCAAGTATGGTGAACATTAATTTTTTTATCTCAACAAAGTACTAGAAAATAGTGAGGTGGAAATTGAATCACCTCTAGATGGAGTCCTAGATATTTTATTTGATGAATTGGCATCTAATTTTCATGGATATAATCCCTACAAGTTAATTGAATAAGGAATTGGTATATAGTTTCTTCATGAAAATGATACACCAATTCTAACATTGATGAAAGATGATCAACCTAGTGATGGACTATGGTAGGTATATTTTTATGGATATAGGAACAAGCATGGAATTGGATTTGGAATGATGTTAATTTCTCCATCCAATCAAAGGTATTTATCTTCTCTCAATTTTTCAATTTGGTTGTTCTAATTATGTTACTGAATATGAAGCACTAGTATATGGTTTGCAATGGGTAAGGAAGATGAAGGTTAATTCTTTAAAAGTTTTTAGAGATAGTGAAATAGTAGTTTACCAAGTAATTGGACTTAATATAATAAGCATAGAGCATGGGACCTATTTTAGTACTTTCAATATTTTAATATTTTATCCATATCAAGAAATAAGAATAAGCATGTAGATAGGTTACCTGCATTTGGGTCAAAATTTAGTATCCCAGATGACATAAAAAATGAAAAATTTCAATCACACATCAAGGTAGTTATAAGGCCTTCTATCCCAGACAACCATGACAATTGGAAAGTAGTTAAATATTATAGTTAGAATATTAGGTTCTTTCAAGAGGAAGCTGAATTCTCCTCAAAAAACCAAGATAAGCATTTACAATAGTATGGTGACCAAATTGTGTAATTGAAGACAAACAAGTTGTATAAAGGTTTCATCACTCTTGAAAACATATTTAGTAAATATGATGAATTGAGAAAAGAAAAGTTTTATTTATCAACCAAGGAAGAACACAATACAAATGTAGAGAGTGTAACTGGTAAGAATTTAAAGTTAGGTAATGTTTGCACATCTTCAGAGAAAGAAAATTTTATTGAGTTATCTTTAAGTTTTGCATGTCTTTGCATGGAAGTACAGTGACCTTAAATCATTTGATCCAATTCTAAATCAACATACCATTGAGTTAGAAGATTAGACTAGGAAATTTAGATCGAGACAAAGGCCTATTAACCCAAAGGTTGAACCTTTGATGAGAGCTGAGCTTCAGAAGCTCATTGAGTCAGCTATAATATTTCCAATTAATAACTTAACTTAGGTGGCAAACCTTGTTCCAGTATGAAAAAATGGTGAAATAATATTATGTGTTGACTTCCATGACTTAAACAAGGCCCTTATTAAAGACCACTATCCATTTCAATCAATGGAGAAAATTTTATAGATAGTTGTATTTTCAAAAAGGTTCTCCTTATTGGATAGCTACAATGGGTATAACAAAATTTTGGTCAAAGAAGAAGACCAATTCAAAACAAACTTCACCACAAAGTGGGTAACCTTTGCATACAAAAATATGCCTTTTGGCTTATCTAATGTTGGAGCCACTTTTTAGAAAGCTATGGATATGGAATTTCAACGTATCCTTAATAATTTTATACTTGTTTATTTAGATGACATAATAGTGTTCTCTAACAATACATATGAGTATATGATTCATCTCAGACAATTATTTGAAAGGGTGCAAGGAATTTTGAGTTTCTTTGAATCCAAAAAAGTGTGTTTTCTCTATTCATGAAGGTAGGATTTTTTGACATGTCATTTCAAACTATGGTACAAGTATAGATATTGATAGGATAGAATCAATTCTTTCACTTTCCTTACCTAAATGTAAGAGATCCTTGTAAAACTTTTTAGGCAAGATCAATTTCATAAGGAGATTACATTTTAAATTTTTCCACTTTAGCTAGGCCACTCATAGCCATGCTAAAGAAGGATCAGAGATTTAGGTTGGTCCTAAAGGAGTAAGAAGTTTTGGTAAAATAAATAAATCTATATCCAATGCTCTTACACTCTTGAACCCTGACTTCACAAAATATTTCTTCTTATACACCTATGCTAATATTGACATAATTTTTGTTATTTTCATGCATCCAAATAAAGAGACTTTAGAACAACCAATATCTTTCTCCATTCAAGGCTTAGAATAACATGAAACAAAGTATTATTCTATTGATAAGCATGTGCTTTCAATCATAAGGTCTCTTAAAAATTTTAGGTACTTTCTATCCAATATTAAGATACATTTGATGGTTGCACATGCAAGTGTCAAAGATTTCCTTTTGAATAACGATATAAATGACAAGAGATCTAGTTAGATAACCAAGGTCATGTAATATGATATTGAGATTAAGGTCATGAAGCTAGTTAGAGGAAAATGACTTTATGAACATCTAGCCCAAGCCTTATGAGAGACTAATGGGATGGTTATGATGTCAAATGATGAAGAAGTTACAACTAATCACATCTCATCTTCCAGATGGTTTGAAGATGTGGTAAGATAGTTACAAGATGATGTTTATCCTTCTCATTTGACCCCTTCAAAAATGAGGATATTTTAGATTTTAGTTAATTCTTTTTCTTATTTTTTATCATGTGTTGTTGAAAAAAGATCTCAATGGCATATTGCTAAGATGTATAGAACTAGGTCAAACATAGAGACTACTAGAGTAGTTACATGATGGACATAGTGGATGATATTATTCAGTAAGGATCATAGCCCATAAGATCATGAGAGGTGGGTATTATTGGCCAAGTTTTATTAGGTGATTGACATACATGGGTTAGGAAATGTAGATAGTGTGCCATGTTTGTTGGAAAGGTGAAGCTTATGTCCTTAACCTCTCCAACAAATTTTAGTAAATCAACCCTTTATCCAATTGGGATTGGAATTTATTGATATTATTAATCCCCCTTCAAGATTAGGACACAAATGGATCCTAAACTACCATAGATTATTTTACTAGATGGATAGAGGTAGTGGAATTAAAAAGAAGCCAATGAAACTAATGTTTTGGACTTCTATGAAGGTTTGCTTCCTAGACTTGGGATCTTTTCAACCATAATTTTTTGATAATTCTATGGCTTTTATAGGATTTAAGATTAGCCAGCGGGGTAGTTCAACATGGTGTTTTTATTATTACCTCATCAAATTATTATCCTTAAGGTAATGGCTTTATTAAGTCCACTAATAAGGAATTTATTTAAGATCATTAGGAGGACTATTGAAGATAATCAGAAATCATGGCACCTCAAATTAAATTTAGCTTTATGGGCTGACATGATCACCTATAAGAGGTTAATTGCCAATTTTCTATATAATCTAGTATATGGTAAGGAAGAAAATAATGTCTATTTCTCCTAAATTCCCTTATTTTGAATTAAATGTATCAACTTGAGCTTTTTAGAGAATGAGCCAATCTAAATAAGATATGTTTTGCTCATGAAGTTATAAAATATAAGGCATCAATCAATGTTGGCCATGTAATCACATCAAGAAATGGAAAAGAGGTCTTTTGACAAAGGAAATTCTTAAAGAAGTTTCCAATAGAGATTTGGTCTTCAAGTGGGATGAGGATATAACTAAGCCAAGAAGGCACAAAAAAAATTGATTTTCTATGGAGTGGTCCATATATAGTCTCTAGCAACAAATCCCATAATGGTTTCCAACTCACAAGGATGAATGGTGAAGATTTTACTATCCCAATCAATGGGATACATCTAAAGCACGAATATTGAAGAAGCTAAGTCCCCTGTACATAGATAGTGTGTTTTGGTTTTTTCTCTAGGTTTTTTTCTAAGACATTATTATTTTTCCTTTCTATTTTATCCCTAATATGTGCTTTGTTTTCACAATTGTTCAGTAGGTTAGTTGACTTTGCTTTATTAGGTTAGATTTCCTTTCAAGTTTGTTTCTTTCCCTTTATGTTGGAATTATCTATCTTTAAAAGTCAAAAGGGATGTCTTAAAATCAATGTAAATGGTCCATGTCTCATGTAAATGATCTAAGACTCATGTATTTGGTCCAAGTTCTTGAGCATAGTAGGCATGTTGCCTATCCAAATCACCAAATATGTTGACCAATTTGGTCTACATACCAAAAATGTTCTTAGCTCAATATTCTAGTGGAAGGAGTAGGATCCTAATTGAAGAGTGACCCAATGTCACAAGGAGTAGATATGCCTCAAGTAGAGATCATATAGCTTTTTCAGATATTTTGAAAAACTTTAAGAAAGCTCAAACTGTGATCTGATTGATCTTAAAGGGATAGGTCTACAGTTATAGGTGAAGGGTCCAAGAAGTTTTCATGGTGTTGAGGCATGCAAACTAGCTTATACAAGCCTTAAAAGATCATCATAGCCTTGAAGTATTAGCAATAATATGGTCTATGAAAATTTGAGGAACCAGACCATCGTTAGCAATTTATGCAAGAGAAAAATAAACTAGTCAACTTACACATTTTATAAGTATGATTGAGATGTCTCACAAGCTAATAGGTCATATACGTAGAATGATTTTTATCCCAAAAACATCTCTTGTAATTTTGTTTCCTTCATACTCTTTATATCTTAAGATCTATGTCCTTAAAGTGGAACTTTCAGAATGAGACGTTGATATCAAATTCAATTTTTTGCCTTGAGAAATAGTCATTAAGATTCAAATGATCAAATGGGATACATTCATGTAAACATCATAGGAAGACACAAAGACTGGATTGTTTGAGCATTTATATCTCCACTTAGAAAGCTCCCAAAACTAGTGGATTAAGTGAGTAGAATCCTTTTAACCTTAGGAACATCTCCAATGAATTTGGTCCCTCCATGATTTTTGCACTTTAAGATATAAATCTCCAAAGTTGGTCAAAAATGGGAGACATTCGAATGAGAGTAAAATTAAAGACTAAGAAAAATATGTTGGAGATTAAATTTGATGGTCATCAGAACATCAAATATGTCCATGCAGACAATAAAGGATGGTCTTACAGACATTAATTTTAAGACATGATAAATATCTATTGGATTTTAAACCATGGGTCACAATAGATCTAAAGGCACATGTTCGATCATAAATTTAAATCTAATGAAGAGCAGAGGTCAAAGGGGTCAGTTAATCTCAAAAGTAAATGTGTGCATTATAAGTATCAATAGCATGTTAAACTAGTAGAATATCAACAACTCATGTGCATTCATACATCCATATCTAATGGTGTAAGTAGATTCAATAAGTCAGTGTATATGTGGGACCAATTAGCATAAAGACAATTGGGTACAATATAAATAGTCTAAGTTGGAGATCAATAGACAATAAAAAATCAAGATCAAGACATTTTCAATGAAAGTCAAAGAAGTTATTTTGGGCCCAGATAAAGTAAATGTCAAGGAGTTGAGCTCAAAGGCAACCTAGGGCTGAACTAGGGTCACATTTCAAAGACCAAGCATTACCAACAGAGTTCCATATAGGTAAAATAGGTCATTCAGGCCTAATACATAGGATGAAGATAGACCAGTGAATGTGAAGTAAAGATAAGTAGTCTATAGGTTTTTGTGGATATTATGACTATGTGAAAACCAATAATTACATTGGTTTTAACCTACAATGAACTTGTGTTTGATATTAAATAAAATCTTGTAAACAAACTTTAGAGACATGTCTCACCTATCATCAGGGTCACTTTTTTAAGGAACAGGTACAATTGGCCACCCAAATTAGATGTGGCATAATTCTACCAATTCCAAGACATAGTCCTCATCAATAGAATAGATAGATAATAACATGGAATTCCAAGAAGAGATCTATCAGTTGGGAAGGGAAATGGACATTTAATTATTTTATAAAATTTGTTCCTCATTGATAAGGTCATGAGTCATCATACTAGAGCTTATGCTAATCCATCAAGAGTATTTGGACCTCATTCAATGTTTTCTATCTAATCAGTTCTCTCTCTCTCTCTCTCTCTCTCTCTCTCTCTCTCTCTCTCTCTCTCTCTCTCTCTCTCTCTCTCTCTCTCTCTCTCTCTCTCTCTCTCTCTCTCTCTCTCTCTCTCTCTCTCTCCCCTTTATATAAATATATGATTCTAAGCCTTAAATCATATACCTTATTTTGGTATGACTAGACTCTAACAAAATTTGTACTGTAACACCTTTTGATGCAATAAAGATTGAATTACATCATTTTCTAAGTTTGATTGAAGTGTGTTCAATAAACTCATGTACTTTGGTTAAGTGAATGTATGTTCCTTATCTATGTCTAAGTTTTTCTCACCTTAAGGAAGTGATTAATAGTTCTCATAGGTCATTATAAGTGTAATTTATAGTTTTTGGTCTAGCTTGATAGTGGATATTTACCCTCATGCTAATTTGATAACTGATTAATGCCTTATTCTAAAATATTTATGTGAGATTAATATTATTTAGTCTTGAATACATAATATAGTGTGTCCTTTATGAGTTTGAGTGATCAAATCATTGGTGTATCACCCCTTTTTACATGCTTTCATAAGTTATTTTCAAAATCTCTCTCCCTTTTCCAAGAAAGTGATAGTTTAGCAGAAGGAAGATAACCTTATCTAGAGGTTTAATCCATTATTAGGATACCCATAGCCTAGGATCAATCCCATGTTTAACTAGATGTGAGTAAAAGAATTTAAAAATCATCTACTCAGCTAGGGTACAATTTAGAACACCAATAATTACCTTCCAAGTAATTCAATCAAAAGGTATTCTTACCTAGGATCACTGATATCTAATATGATCTAGTCCATAATAGAGTGAAATTATCATGTTGTCCTTTATTACCATGTGATTTATCCCATAGAATATCTAGGTCTAAAATCCTAAAGGGTTTAATCTTTGATCATTGTCAAACCATAGTTTGACAATATCTTGAAGTTCAATGAAGCGAATGATTTAGCTCTTGTATCTTTCAACTAGACTACGTCTAGTAGTCTAGATTGTATAAATTTATATTCCCCCATGTAATCTTTCTTGAAATGGTACATTGGTATCTTAAGAGTAATAGGGAAGATTGGTTATTATCTATACACTAGTAGAAAAGGTGAAGCCTTGAGAGTTTGCTTGTGTTAGTACTGTCTACCCATAGTGCATACTTAAACAAGATATCCCATTTTATTAGTTTTTCTTAAACTAATTTCTTAATGGAATCCACCATATATTTATTGGTAGACTTATTTACTCCATTCTCTTATGGCTAATAGTTAGAAGAGTACTTAATAGTAATTTGGTTGTCATAAGCCCATTTTGTAAATTTAGTAGACTAGAACACTAGACCATTTCCAAAAATTAAATAAATGGGAGTACCAAATATGGTAAATATGTTTTATTCTATAAACTTGATGACATCAATTACTATGGAATTCTTGGTAGCTATAGTTTTTATCCACCTAGTGTAGTAATCAGTAGCTATTAAGACAAACTTATGTCCTACTGAAGAGTTTGGGTTTATCAACCTAATAAAATAAAGGACCCATTGGTAAAAGGGATGTACTTAAATGATTGGTTGTAAAGGAATGGTAACATTTATGTCTCCTTTCCAAAATACCTAGTAGTCATAACATGTCTTGATATGGTTTTGTGCATCCTTAAAGATTATGGGCTAGTAGTATCCCATCTTTAGAAACTTGTGAGTTTTTATGTTTCCTAAGGGATGCCCACTACCTATATTATGATGTAGGGATCATCTCTTATTGATCATATAATGATTTTATTTGAGCCTAAGGAATTTTATATGCTATCTATTTAGCTCATGAGGACATGTATCAGTGAGCAAATAATGAATTATTTAAGTGTACTACTCACAACTAGTTACCTGAGTCCAATTAATTTATTTAATACTAATGCATGGATCATTTATAGTCATGATATGGATGATTCCTTAGCCTCTCATCATATTATATGGATTGATTTCAAGGTTAAACTCTTGGATTTTTTCCATCTATTTGCCTCTTCTTTCACCAATTTTTTTTGTCCAAGCATGAGCTTGGCATCTTGGTTTGGAATAATGGAATATGTTTGGTTTTGTTTAATATAGTGCCTAATATTTTTCACCACTTTGATACATACATATATATTATTGTCTATCATAGAGTATTTCAACTCTACATCCTTTAAATTAGTTCTCATGAAGGTAATTGGATGTCCATTTTCATCTACCTTTTATGTTAGTAAAACAATTATAGTATGTTTTAAAGCAAATGAATATCTTTATTAAAGTTTAGAATAATCATAAATAGGACTTGAGAAATAATAATCTTAATGTATTTCAAATATTTCCAAGATTCTATCATCCACTCTATATTTTCATTTTTATTCAACATAGCATTTAATGGTTTAACAATATCTCCAAATATAGAAATGAAATTTTGTACAAATTTTATCTTACCAAATAAGTACTTTAGTTCCTTATTTTTGTTGGGAGGTGTTAACTTAGAAATGGGTTGAACTTGATTTGGAGTAATAGAGATCCTATATTTAGTGGTGACATGGCCTATCAGCTTCCATTAAGCAACTATAAAGGTGATTTTCTTTGGATTAAGTGACACTCCATACATTTTGCATCTGTCAAAAAATTTATAAAAATGATTTTCATGATCAACTATGCCTTTTGAATATATTATCAGGTCATCCATGTATATAATGATACATTTACCAATGATTCCCTAGAAATCAAAGTCCATGGCTATTTATAAATTAGCTCCTACATTGATTGGGCAAAATGGCATCATTTTATATGAGTAAATACCTAACCTTGTGGTAAAGGTAGTCTTCATCCTATCTTATGCTTCCACTAGCACTTTATTGTAGCCTAATGATCCATCTAAAAGGAAATCATCTCAAACCAATTTACCATCTGAATAACCTTGTATAATTAGGGCATGGGATAATTTTTCTTTTATGATGTTTTTTATAATTTCATGAAGTCCACACAAATTCTAATTTTTCTACTTTTCTTCCTAATTGGTATTATATTGGCTACCTAGGTTAAATATCTAATTGGAAAGATAATATTGGCATACAATATATTGTTGTGTATTTAAAGAGATGAACCTAAATAATTAATACATGCACATAACAATGAACCTTGAACATAGATAAATTTTCAACAACAAATAATATATTCCACTCTTTGAATTATTAACATTCAAACATACATACAAATATGTAGGAGAATATTTCCTATAACTAATAAGGATTCCTAAATCCTTATAATATCTCTCCTATAAAATATCTATAACTCTTATAATAGTTTATATGATTTTTACCAACAATATAAATAACAAGCCAATATAAAATCTATTATAGTAATATTGTTAATATAACAATATTTTGATATACAAACTAACTAATTAACTAACTATATTTACCTCTCGATAAATATCAATCTATAAATACTAATTCAATATTTACCATCTCATAACTACTCAATTTTATACAAATGTAAAAGTTATTCCTAACATTCCCCCCCGCCATAGTTTTTACGTGGTACAAAAACATTCACACTCTTATCTATAGTATTATCACCTCTTGTAGCATGCCAAATTATGTGGCTCAAGATCTTGATGTAAAGAGATGCTCAATCCTCTCATGGTTTTAAAAGTTTAAAACAAACCTTGAAATGAACATGAACACCATCTACCTCCAAAAATTGGCACAAATAGAAATGTATGCCACTGTATACTCATAAGTCTACATAATACTAATGTAATCTTGATGCACATAAACACAATTATGTTAAATAATGCATCCCACATTTATATTAAATGATCTCAATAAATGTGTCATTGAGGGTAATATCCATAAATAAGTAAGGTAGTCATAGGATCTCTATAGTAGTTAATCTCATAACTATTGCCAAAACACTATTCACCTCCTCGTGGTTTTCTAGATGTCTACCATAAATCATTTCAAGATCCATGAAGTGACTTACATTGGTGATTTATATATTTTTACAATGTATTCACATCAAGGAATAATTTTTGGAATTTTCACACATAAATATCATGAACAAACATTATTATTTTGTTCTTATTTTCATAGTAGAAATGAAAAACACATAACACTAAAAATAACACACCACATTATATCACTAAAGTTGTATGTGGCCCCGTCATTAGTGACTTATGAGAGGTTACTAAAATACCTCATTATTATGTGTATCCTCCATCCTCTAGTCTATCTTCACTACTTACTCAGCTAGTAAATATTTATTTTTTAGGTGATAGATGTATTGCTTTCCTATCAATTGTCGATGTTTTGTCAGTCAAGTATTCTTGGGCTTGGTATCGGCCTCATATCCATATTCAAGAATTTTTTAGATTTTATTATCTAAAATTTTGCAAATTGGATGTCACATTCAAGTGATAATGTGTCATTATTCTTTTGAACATTTTTTGACTTTTTTACAATATTACAAAATTTAAAAAATGACTCAAATGACATTAACCTAGTTCATCTAAATGAGACCCTAATATTAATCTAAAAGATAATAATCAATAACAAGGATTTATTTTATTTTTGATATACATAGAGATATTAAATCAAATACCATTATGGACCCAAATACCTATGGACTATAGATGAAATGATAATTGACTATAATATTTTGATTTCTAATATAGCTAAATAGTTACTATTAAATAACTATCGATTCACCAAAAAAATGACTCATAAAACATATGATATTATAGAGATTATAAATATAAAAAAGACTTGAAATTTTAATAACATTGAACTATGATTTATATCAAGACTATAAATTTTTTATATTAATATCTGACAATATAAACATCTAAAACTGACTCAAATAGAATTAAGACTTTAATGTTATAATTACAATGAATAACACCTAAGATTTATGGGAAGTATGAGTAATGACCAAGAGAATACCCCAAATTCTTATACTTGTCATAAGGGTTATGGTTGGTGTACAAGGTGCCACATATTATCGAAGAATAGATCCATTGAAACTAGAACTTGGTTGAATGAGGCATGACATTTTATTGCTTAGTTGATCATCTTAGCAATTAACATATGCTTTGGAAATGCACAAACCATTTAAGTGATCTATAGATTTGTAGCTTTTGATGTTGTATAAGATGATGTACTTTTATAGAATCATGAATGTGTACATGTTTGAAATCATGGAAGAAGAACAACTCACCATGAGTTGTGAAAGTTGAGGAACCTATTGATTGGAAAATTCTTTAAAGTCTCCAATATTGATTTGATGCTGAGTTAAACTAGGTGTGAATGTATCCAATAAATATATATTATTAGAGAGATCAAGTTACCAGATCAAATACCACAAAATAAAATACCAACACAATTAATATAACATAAATAAAATAAATAAAACTTAGTTCATATGGAGACTTTACAATCTACACATAGATCTAGAAGGTATGAAGAAGTAAACACAAATATGGATCTTAAACTTGAACAACCTACTCAATTCAAACTACCTTAATATTTATAAGACATCCTAAGTTAAATAAACTCATTTTTTAGATAATGGTTTCCATTAATGGTGAAATAAATTTCATGCCCAACCCCTTTAAATATTTCTCCATCACATGAACAAACGCACCTAATCCAATACTAATATTATGTATTCAAAGATCCAAACCCAAAGAATTAATACATGCACAAAATAATGGAGCTTGAACAGAGATAAAATTTCAACAAGTAATATATTCCACTCTTTGAATTATTAACATTCAAACATACATACAAATATATAGGAGAATATTTCTTATGACTATGGATTTATAAATCCCTATAATATCTCTCTTATAAAATCTCCATAACTCCTATAATAATTTATATTATTGTTACCAAAAATATAAACAATAAGCCAATATAAAATCTATTATCATAATATTGTTAATATAACAATATTCTGATATACAAACTAGCTGACTAACTATATTTACCTCTTGGTAAATATCAATCTATAAATACTAATTTAATATTTACCATCCCATAAATACTCAATTTTAAACAAATGTAAAATTTATCCCTAACATAGATTTCATACTTTCATTTGAATTAATGGTCCTATAATTGGATTTATTGGCCTCTATCTCTACCTAAAAGTCTTATTATCTAGATTTAATGTAATAGTATGAGTAATGAATCTAGGATTAAATATATTAAATTCTTCATACATCCAAGTGATCACATCCTTATACTCTATCAATATATTATTCAATTTTTGTTTCTTGCTTTCAGTGTAGTTCAGTCTAATATTCACAAACTAAGGGTGTTGTTTAGTGACCATATTTTCTTTGATGAAATCAAACTCAATTTTTTATACTAATTTTACTTTAGATCTTGTGTATATACATTGAAATCTCACTCTAAGTAAACTATTCCTAGAGGGATGTGATTATCCTTCGACTATAGGAAACCATCTTCTCCCAAGTCTTCATTATGCATGGGCTCCACATCTTTCTTATTTGTCAACTAAGATTCAAAGGTACTATAACTATGCATGAATTGGACAATTTTTTAATCATCCTAAAATATTTGGAAGTTATCCATATTGTTTGGTATAGAGGTACAAGGAACAAACTCCAAAAAGTATCTTTGCATTCTAAATTCCTAGAGTAGTGACAAATTGGTATTTGAAGTTTCCAATGAATCTACCATCTACTTTTATTATCTTGAGATGGCTCTAATGTTGAATCCTTCATATGACTCAATCAATTCCCAAGCTCAATGTTTATACTTTTTTTAAGTAGGTGAGTTTACACTGATATTTGTTTTTGATATGATTAACAACCAATTCTAAGTCATAAAATCTCTATAGTTATTTGAAATTAGAGAAAATTGTATACCAAGGATTGGATTTTCATACTCAAATCTATTATTGGTGTAAGGAAGCTATAAATTTTAGGTAGCTAGGTACTACTTACCATATGTGTATTTTAGGGCTATGACAAGACTAGAACATTGTTTTGACCTAGCTCTATCGAAATGGATAATCCATAACTAAGAAGGACCTTCAAATTATTGTTCATGAAGCCCCTAAATGGTAGTGAATGTGTGTACTCCTACATGTGGAGATGCAAAGTAAACCTTCTCATTATTTACATTATAATTAGTATTCAATTACTTTATCTCTAGTTCTCTATCTACATAAATATGACTGGATACTCCTTTCCATGGAAACCACATGTGACAAGTCAATGACCATGTAATCATTTTATGTCTTGGACTAGTTATAGATTAGTAACAAATCATAAGATTCTATAATGGAAATGACCATAATATCTATATATTTTTGTACATGTGGTTGTGATGCCATATAGATGTGCATGTTTGTTAATTCTCTAATGCATTAGATATAAGATTTGTATAGTTACATGACCACCTTATTTGAACTATCTAGATTAAAACCTAACTTATTACACATAGTTATTAGTATCACATTGGCTAAGGCACTTGAGTCAACCAAATAGGTTCATAGGTTCTTTCTAAACATTCAGATGGTTAGTAAAAATGGTGGTAATTTAGGTTTATCTTTAAATAAAATCACATTTACATGCATTATTTTATATTTTTCCAAAGTAGAAGATGTCTAAGTCAATTCTTTGTGAAATAAGTCCCTTTATTTAGTAATCTGAGCTAGCTCATGTAGGGTGATATTTACCTTGATCTTATTCATGTCCTTAATAATGTTGTACATATATACACATAATATTTTCAATTTTTTATCAATTACTAATGCTCTTTATCTTGAAACAACCTATAAAGACTCAATCTCTCTAAGTGCACACCTTAAGGGGTGCACCAAGAAAGGGGTGGGCAGACCATTGGTGCTTCATAAGATTGTTATCCATTTACCACTTGATATCTACACACTTTTCTACTAAAAACCATTTCCTTAAGCTTGGCTTTCTTTTTTTCTCACTCCTCTAGTATTTTACCACCTTAAATACCCCTTTTCCTAACCTAAAACCTATTTTTATAGTTTACATGACTATTTTAGCTATGTCAACTTTGTACTCTTATTGAAAAAATGTATTTAGGGTCTAGGTCAGCTTTTGGCCGACCTAGTCTATCACTTAGTGAGTTTTTTTCAATAATAATACTACGTCGACTAGGTCAACCCTATTAGCCAAAAATTTTGGAAGGGTTTAAGGTTAAATTTAAGTCTATAAATAAAATCATTTTACCATTATTGAGAGGAGAAGAAGTAAGATATATTTTTCATCTTTTTGTCCACCATTCTACTTGAGGAGAAAGCTTAGGGTTCATACTTTCTTTGGAGATATAGATCTTGTCTTGTGGATATATCTTTTAGATGCATTGATAGGTTGTGTAACCTAGAGACAATTTATCCTTGTGATCCTTACATAACACAACAACCTCTTATGAAGCACCTTAAGGGAGAGATTAAATATTGATGGGTTCATTTTTAAAGGTAATAATTCCTAACATTATTACTCCTTTGTAAGAGTAGATATATGTGCATTTGTACTTCTCTTCTATGCATTAAGATTCTATATATATTGACAAGAGTATATTTCTTATATGCATGTTTAATTTTGTTGTTTATTACCCCACTCCACTTTGTGCCACAACCTTTGGTAAGCACTAGTTTAGATTTTTTTCTTTACTAATTATTAGTATAGTGAATATGAAAACATAGGACTTAGTTAAGGTTATTGCATATTTTTTCTTGATTGGAGGCTTTGTAACCCTCCCTAATGATCTTATTGTGGTACGATATCCCTTAATTGGGTCTACTAGATCCATATTGTTCATGTTCTTGATTATATAATGTATCCCCAATTGAAAGTGCAATTAGGATCTATCTTCTCTAAGCTATGATTGATTTATAGATCTAATGTATTTCTAATTACATACATTCTAGTGAACCCTTATAGGTTTTCTTTCACATTTTTCATTTCTATCATCTTATTAATTTTATATATTTGTGATACTAGGTCATCCTTGATGGTATAGTTTCTAACTTTTATGCATAGTTTTAACACATATTCACATCAAAATGATTTTATTATTTCTATGTAGGTCTTTATTAGATACATGTGAATGGATTAAATAGGTTGACATAGTACTCTTATTCAATTCCAAATAATAAAGTATGTCAAATAGGTTGACTTAGTCTCGTATTCAACTCTGGAATAGTAAAGTAAGTCATTTAGGTTGACTTAGTATTCTATATAGCTTCTAGATAACAATCTAGGTTGACCAGGTCAACTCAATCATCTTAAATAGGCTTCAACAAATAGGGAATTATAGAACTAGGTTAACCCAGTAAATAGAGTTGGTATAACTTGAAAGCATCATTGAAGATACTTCAAAAAAAAATCATAGTCCTCAACATCTTTGAACCCACCAAGGTTCCTTTCTCTCTCTCTTTCAATTTAGTTCTTCATAATAGTTCTATTTTAGAAAGTTTGTAGTCATAAAACTTACAATCCTACAAGAAACTAGGTCAACGTAGTCAACCTAGTTATATAATATATATTCTATTTGAAAGACTAAGTTGACTTGGTCAACATAGTTTTTAAATACTCTTGCTTATATAGTATAGTAGTGACCCTATCAACTTTATTATGTAATGTTTTCATACACTATCATCTGAATAAAATTTATATGATGCTTAAATTGGGAATTAACAACTATATTATTGTAATTAATTCACACTTTAATCTTTTAGCTGTTTGTATGATTATAATAGATCACATATTATAATTAAGTGTTTTTTAATATACCATTTAATTACACTATTTTTCTCTTTCTTCTACACACTACCAGATCATATAATTTCAAAATGCATTTAACATTTGTCTACCAAAGGCCTACCTACTTGGATTTCATCACCAAGGGGGAATCCATCTTGGTCTTCTAGCCAAGTATAAATAGGTTATTAATGGTATATATTTGAAAATAACCTGACACCCTTATCACTATAGGACTGTGAAGTGAGGGGCTAGTCCACAATACCAAGCTAGTACCATTGCCAACACATATCCCTTTTAGCCTAAACATCTTGAAACCATCTATAGATTAATTTTTAGTTCCTTAATTTTATCTAAATTCCCTATCACACTTATAATAATACTTTATAGTAATATAGAAACATCTAGGATGACCACTTAGCTAGCATTTGATTTTTAGTTGACTTCTTGCTCTCTGCACATTATATGTTGTATTACAAAAAATTTCATTATTTAAAATTAGTGCAAGGTCTTGTGTTTTGTGATAATTTTATATTTCTCATTGATCCAATTATTTGTGTGTTTACTTCTATTTTTTATTTTAAAATACACTACAAAATTTTTCCCTATTTTTAATACACTATCATTATATTCGACATAGTCTCTTATAGACTATATTTTTCTCTTATTGTAATACTATGTTGCCTTAGTTGACCTAATACTCTTTTTTTCCTATCAAGTTATAGTAATAAGTCAACTTGGTTGACTCTATATCCTTGTTGTCTCAATTTCATACCCTATTTTTAGTACTAGGTAGACCTGGTTGACTATGTACTCTTATCTACAACTTGTATCTCCTTATTTTGCATTTAATTTATCTTCCCTAATCTCTCTCATTCATCATTAAATTATTATTTGAAGACAATACTAATTTGAATTCAATATATATGATGAGTCCTAACAACCCTAATAGGTTCTCCTATAATCAACTTATGTCTCCTATATCCAATCACACTACAAACTATGGGACCCCTCCTCATTATTATTCACTTTGTAATCCTCTCTTCTCACTTGAAGATAAACTTGAATTAGATTATACACTATAAATTCTCTTTATTATCAATGAGTTTCCTCAACATTGAGGAAATTATCCTTCTACTATTTACCATATCATGATAAGTGATCAAGTTGAGGAGCCCCATTCACCTTCTCCCACATTCTAGCATGGATTTGGGGATACTAGCTTCTTTTTTCTCATCCTCTTCCCTCTATTTTACTCCTTCTCATACCATGACTTATTACTCTATAAATTCCTCTACCTCCATGCTTGGTATCTCTACTAATATGGCAGGTTCCACATCTAGTGGGCCTCTTTCAAAACCCACTCTTCCCAATTCTTCCACTAATGCATCATTTTATACCCATGGTAATCATGATTTTAGTGATGTTTCCTCTCATCCCTATCTTATTATATCTTTTTCCACACAATAAAATTATGCCACTAGTGCCTCACTTACCAACAGTTCTTCTCAATCTCTTACTAAGACCCATAGTGGTACCCAAACCACTGCTATTAATTCTAATACTTCAAACAATGAAAATAATGTAACTTAACCCATCAATTCATATTAAAAAATCTTAATCAAATTAATTATTTCCAAGATAATAAGTCAAATCAAATGATGCAAATGCAAAATCATTCAATCCTTCTTTAAACCCACCCTTAATAGATGCCATGGGGCATGCATAACCAGAATGTTCCCCACCTCCTCTTCAGGATTCCCATGGTAATATTATCCCTAAACCTCCTCTTTTTAATAAAACAATCAAGTGTATTCAAAATTAGCCTCTTACATCTCAAATTATTAATATTAGTATAGGAGGTATCAACCCTACCATTTCTTACAATGGGTCAACCAATCTTACTCTTCATTTAAAAACATTTGGAGATCTATATAAAGACTAGGTCAAGATAAATACCTTTTTTTATACCAATTTATTATCCAAAATCCTCATGGGTGATGCTTTATATTGGTACAACCAACTCAAATCTCACTCTATTACTAGTTTGGAAGATTTAGTAAATACTCTACTCTAAGAGTTCTAAACTAGTGATCTCCCTAAGAATACCTTGGCCCATTTTATCAATTGTAAGTAACTTGAGACCAAAAACACATAATATTTCATTAAATTATGGAAGAACTTTCATAATAAATGGGAACATAATATGGTATATGATAACCTCTTTCATATATTTATGAATGATGTTTTTCCTAAATTACAATATCATGTTCAAACTCTTTCTCCACATAATTTGGAGGAGGATATTGACCAATCCAAGCATCAATATTTCCTTTTGCATCAAATCAATCCATCCCAAGATTATATGGTTATTCTCATGTTACTCAATAATAAGAATTATCATGCTACTAAGGATGGTGTCACCAACTCTTATGATACCATTCATACTTTTCAAGATGTTGTTCCTAACCAAACTTTGGAACAAGCTTCCCCTTCTAACCACGTCACTAACCATCATTTATATTTAACCACTAACATCAATGGTCATAAACCTTTATCCCTATTAAAATTACAAAACATCTACCATGGCCTCTCCAAGAATAACTTTATCCCACTCATCCTATGAAATATTAGTATGATCTAAATAAATTTTGTTGGTTTCATGCTAGTTGGGGTCATTCACATGAGACTTGTAGACATATTTATAATTTGGATATGTATTTTCTTCTTGGTCCTAATTTTGACCATGATTATATCATTCATAAATTCAAACAAACCTATGACATCTATTTCAAATCCCATAAAACACAAACTAAATCTCAATATTTGAATGAGGCTAATGCTCATTTGGCCATTTATAAAGATCCTATTCCAAATCACCAAGATAACCAAGAAAATCCTACCCCTTCTACCAATAATGTTGATAGTCTTCTTAACCTAACTCCTAAAGATAATTGTTCAATATGACTAATATGAAAAGGGTGGTTGATTTCATTGATCTTAAACCCATCCACACACCTTAATTGTCTCACACATTTCATGTTATCCAATATTCTTCTCTAACTCACATAGCTGAGTTAGGGCAAGAAGACATTATATCCTTTGATGAACCAATTCTAACACCTCCCTTAGATAAAAATTATCATACCATTTCTACCATCCCTCTAACCTCTTTACCTATCAATAAAAATAATCAAACTTCTATTAACACTTATTCTCAAACCACACCTGCATCAACTATCCCATCCTCTCAAGATAATCAACAAACTTATCCTCCAATTAAACCTTTTACCTCTTATCATCATAAATTCACATGCTCTTAGGATCCTCCTTATAAGGACCTCCTTCAACACTATACACCTCTTTCCAATAATCCTTTTATTGGTTGTGATGAGTGGGATCTTATGATGGACCTTACCAACCTCCCATCTCAAATCTTGTTTCTCAAACTTATGTAGAAATTTCTACATCATCATAATTGTATTATGTATCTTTTGTTTGAAATTAACATCCCTCATCCTCCCCTAATAGGACATGAAGACACCTTATCCACATTAGTAGATAACATTTTACAATAATGCAAAGAGATATCCATACATGTTGATGAAATAATGAACACTTCTATTTCCCTCAAATTTCCCATTGCTTCTATGATCCATGGTGATATTCTTATTCATGATGATGATCCGTCCCCTTTTTATTAGTTTTCAAAGTGGTGATATCCAATTAAAGCATGATTTAATTGTTGAAGGTTCTATTAATTATGTTTCTTCTCTTGATTTTATCAAAACCCTTATATATTCTGAGTTTAATCTTAAATTCACATGTAACACATGCCAAGGCTATGACCGAAGGAAAATTCCTCATTTAGGTTATTTATGGCTCACCATTACTATCATAGCTATCATTGTTCATGTGAAGGTGATGATCTTCAACTTTCCTCTATCCTATAAAATTTTGATTGATAAGCTATGCACTCATCACATGAGAGTGATTACCTCTTCTACTTGCCAATGTGTAAAATTTCCTCATAATGGAGCCATTTATAGGATTAAATGTGACACCAACCATTGGAATTTTAAAAAATTCCAAGATCATGGTGTCTTTAAGATTCCTACCTTTGAACCCTTGGCAAGAGTTCCATTTTGTGATTCTTAAAAATTGAACTTTCCTATCAATTCCACTCAAGGTTACAATGGTCACCCTAAACTCATCAAGAATATACCCCCTAACCTCCTAGATTTTGATGATGATGAGCATGATGAGATTCATATCAAGACTACAACTTTAGATCTCTCACCGCATCTCATCTCTCAACTTCTTACTTCTTTACAACCTCATTCTCATCAACCACCTTATGATGACATCCTTATTGTCTGAATTAAGACTCATCATTACATTCATCACACCACATTATATGACAAGGTAATCCATACATATGCCATTGATATTTATACACCTAATTATGATGATGGCTATACCTTATATAATCCATTTGTAGGAGGTCTAGTTTAGTCCTAAAATGCTAAAATTATTCTTTATTATTCCTATTTGCTTTAGTATTTTATTATATCTTCTAGTATTCCATCTTATATTTTTCCTAATTTTAATATTTTTCCTCTTTATCATATGGTAGAGATGGTGCACACACCTCTAATTTATTATTAACCTTGTAGGAGTATGTTTATGGATTATGATATGATTGGTCCTTATCTATTTGATAGATACTATGAACTCTCTATTTATCCTATCCCTAAGTGGTTTTGACTATCCTTCAACCTTTTTTAGACCCTACCCCTCCCTTAATAGAGCCTAGTTTAGATCCTATTCCTACTTTATTTGAGTCTTTTCCTATTTTTGATCCAATTTATCCTTTAGTTGAGCCTTGTCTAGTCTATCCACCAACCTCACTTTCTCTTGGTGATGGTTTTCTCCCTTTACCATAGTTGGATCCTTTGCCCATCAAATGGGCTAATCAGCCTCATCATTATATTCATAAATTTATTGATCATTGGACTATATATTATTAACTATACCAATATTTTTGGGCTTCCATTCCCACTCCTCTTGTGAGTACACCCACAAAGTCTACTCACAAGAATATATGTTACTTCCATGACATAGATAACCCTTCATACATGTATTATCAAAATTTACAATAATATATCAACACCTTGCATCCCATCACTCCTCAACCCTCAAACAAGACTATACTTCCCTTGAAAGTATTACCTTATTATCTTCCTAAGTATGAAGATGTATATTGTCTCACACATCACACTAATTATTGACACATCCTTTAGTATCATCTTAAGTATTACCTCTTAACCATTCCTATTTCTACCCTTATTCCCATAATTCACTCTCAAAATAAATATCCCCCTTCTTTCGTAGTGGCTCCACCTCTTGTGGTCCCTTTTCCACCTACTATTTTTCCACCCATGAATCCTTCACCCATGGACCTTCCCTCACCTATGGATCCTTTTCCACCCATGATTCCCTCACCAATGGTACCTTCCCCATTGATGACCCCATTATCTCCTTTAAAAACCACCCCCATGCATTCACCTGAGCATCCCTTGCATGATAGACCTCATTAGCATGATCCTTCAATCATTACTACATTTTTTGTTGATGATATTTGATACATGGTATTTTCCCAATTTTCCTTAAATATCAATGAGACATTACTTTAAATTTGCATTAAAATTGATAGAGACTTATTATATTTTATGCATAATGTGTGTGGATAAATATATCAGTACTTATGAACACATGCATGGTATTCATAAATTTTCATTTAGATTATATGTGTGCTCAAAATTTACATTTATCTCTTTTATATCATTTGACATTGTGTCAAATTTTTATCTATCTTACATGATGACTTTTTTTTTACATTAAATTTTGTTTATGATGTCAATATTTTCTTAAATTACATATTTGTATATATTATTTTCATAAATTACATATTTACTCTTCTTGAGTTCATATCTTATAGTTCACTTATTATTTTTCATGTTTGTTTACTATCTCATCTCTATAAACATGGATTATTATTATTGTGACTTGGTTATACAAATCTTGCTCCCTTTAGTCATTCCTCATTTACCATGTGATTAGATATCAAAAAATTTATCTCATTTTAATCTCCTTTACTGATTCACTTTGTATATCCTCTTAATTTCCTTTATCACCTTTCACAAACTAAGTATACACATGGTTGATACTTGAGATAACATGCTAGTTCATCATTGAGATGAAGTGTTCTAATCTATCTTGTCTTTGGATATTTAGTTTCATTTATCCAAACCCTAGAGCTCATTTTCATGTATAACTCTATCTCTCATGATTTTTCATTCCATGTCTATCTAGAGGAGGAATCTTAAAATCCATAAAATATTCAAAAGCAAAATCATTTAATAAAAGGCAATGAACTAAAAAGAAACATTTAAAAATATCAAAAGTCAAATCACACTAAAATACATAATTCTAAGCACATATCCTCTTTCTAGTTAAAGCTCAAACTCTAAATTTGGTTTCATGATAAATCCAAGGTCCATTGGAGTGTGGTTGGCTAGTAGATTAGAGAAGGATAATAAAAACATATTTTAGTGATACCTACTTTATCACAAATGTACCCAGTCTTCATAGTAGACTGAAGGCTCTATATGGGGAACTAAGGAATGGGAAACATGTTCTATTTAGGTAGGTCAACTTTAATTTTCTTGTGCAACACCTCTAATATGCATTGATCTTAATAGAAAACTTATTTGCCTACACAACTTTGTGTCTTTAATGAATAGGTATCTTCTATATATTGATGGTTGTTGTGAAGAGTAATTACCCAGTGAATACTAGATTTTTTTATTTTGATTAACATTAATTATCAACCCAAGGTGTGTATGTTTTTCAAGGATGTTAGCACTATATAGGCCTTATTGATTCATAAATTAGTTTTCTTTACTAGTTGCAGTACAATGAACTTATGTTGAATTCACCAGATAGTTATAATATGAAACTATTATGATAGAAATACAAAAATACTTCACACTTATAAATCACATATGCATCACACTTTATATAATTAGATTAATAATGAAATTTACTTACACACTCTTAAATAAGGAGGGATAGGATCTTCACTACAACTCCTTTTGAGGGGGCCCTTCCTCATTCAGAATTGAGTTCCAATCCTTCTTTGAGAGATTTAAAAAAGCTTCTTATAGAGTCAACTTTCTCATTACTCAAATCTATAACAATTAAAGATTGCTACAGAAGATTACAATGTAATGAATTTTATAGTTTTATTAACTATCCAGTCTTCAATTTCAACTCACTCACTCTTAATCTGATCTAGGTTACACCATCAAATATAAAAGGTAGTTTATTAACTTCTAACCAAAGACATCAAACTAGGAAAAATACAAATACTTTAGAAACTACCCTAGTCAACCTTCAAGTGGTTAGTAATCGAATTTACTTGTTTTAAGCTTGACTATGTTAAAGACATGGTATACTGATTTATTATTTTATTTATTTTTGTCTCCTTCCCATTGTCCTTGTATTTCTCATCTCTAGTAGCACATCAAAATTTCCTTGCATTTAGGGAGTCTGTACAATAGCTATTTTCCTTTCCAATCATATATTCAATTTCCAAGATAGTTGGATGTGTCCTTAAGATATAATCATAATAATAGTTCTATTTTGTACACTGGCTATAGGAAACCTATAGGTGAAGCCTACAATGGCTATGGGCACTCTATAATGGTAATGGTCAACCAATAGGTGAAGCCTATAGTTGATGCAAGAAACCTATAGTGGCTATAGGTAGCTTATGGGTGGAGCCTATAGTTACTGTAAGTAGCTTGTAAGTGTTGTGCCCAAATGAGATATTTTAGCCTTATGTTATCCTTCAAATTCTTGTTAAATAAAGTTAAACAAGTATAATCTAATTAAGGAAAAATAATCAATAATACATAAAATAACATAAATATATCAATGCACACACAAAATCATAAATTCATTCATTTATTGGTAAAGTCATGGATGGTTGTGAGGATTTACATAGGAAAAGATATATACTAAGTATGGATGAGGCTAATAAAATAGAGTAATTAGTGGCCTCATCACACCCCATACTTAACCTCTTACTCATCCTCAATCAAGCCTTTACTACATTTTGAAACCACAATTTTTTTTAAAATCTAGGGGCTTAGTGTAGCCTAATCCTTCAAACATGTATAAACATTTAGCATCATCAATGTCTTCCCATATTTTCTTCTCAGCCTCTTTGTCAACTAAGACCTTCCCCTCCTAGTCAGGAATTGGGTACCAAATTAAAGGAGGTTAAAACATAAATCCCAACCATTTTACCCTTCTCCTCCTAACAAGATCAATGTACATGTTTACTCTATGGATGCCCTCTCTAATTTTTTGAGGGGAGTAAAATTCCTTTCTCTTTAAGGAATCAAAGAGTTTTACCCATCTGTGGGAACAAGAAATAAAATTTTCTTTCCATCTCCTTCCATAAGACTCAAGTAATGATTCTAAAATTCTCACCCCTGATTATCAAGGTATCTTCTTTCTATTTTTCTTGATACTCTTCTACTTGTTCCTTTTTTCTTGTTTCATTAAGAACATATGAATAAAATGCATTCAACTAGGCATCCCCTAAGTAGATGTTTGTATTCTAATCTGCATTACTAGGTACAACATATCAGTGGATGTAAAACTCACTTAACTAAGCTTAGAGGTCAAGATAAACATATCTATATACTTAAAATAAATATTTAGGGTCACCAACCATGTAATACTAATCATTATAGATCTTATCATATCTAAATTTAAGCCATCTCTCTTCTAAGTGGACAACATACACCCTAGAAGCTGGTCTACACTCCATTAACAATTTAGTGGTTTCATGCATTTTATCAATATTTTCCTTCAAATCTTGAGCCTAGTTTCAACTATTTCTAGTTTTTATTTCAATTCCACTTATTTTTCTCTTATTTCAACATACACTTTAAATCTTTGTACTAACTTCTTGTAGTGAGTTTCAACATCACCAAATTGTTATTTAAGAAAATGTAGGAGGTCATCAATTTATATAGGAATGGTAGCTAAAAGATCCACATTAATAACTAATTTTGTTGTAGTTAATTTTGTAGTGGGTAATGGAGGAGAAAATATATTGCATAAGGGTACCAAAACTAGAGCATAATCTATTACATGTGCTTATGTGGCCAAGGTAGATGAAGTTTTTATAGTTTCCTCCAAAGAAGTTGCTAGAGGTTCCTCTAATAACATTTATCTATCCATAGAAGGTTCTAAAAATTATGTTGCCCATAGAATGTTTCAATGCCTCTCTTACCTTTCAATTTTTTTATCTCATTCCTTAGCCTATATATTTATTTCATATATTGTTCCAATGTTTGGAACTCTTAGAAAAGAAAAAATATCTCTTTTTCTACTTCTTTTTCCATAGTCTCTTCTTCAATTAATTCCTCTTCTACTATAAGTTGATCTACCATTCTCAATTATTCTTTTGTATATCTAATGTGTCTGAGAAGATTAATTTCTTCCTCGGTGAATCTAGATGGCTGAGGTGACTAGTCTTCTTCTTCCTTAACATATTCCTCATTAGTAGACCATTCTTCAATTTCAAACCCATCAAGGGTCTTCCAAAACTTGGGATCTTTCTTTGGCTTTTCATCCTCACTGATGTCTATGGGTGAGGAGGTTGTAGTTGTTTTTTATTTATTAATTCTTTGAGATCTCTTGGGATAAGGTCTCCTTCTTCTTAATATAGTGGGTTTCTTTTATTTAGTTTTCATCTTCCTTTCAAGAGGGGTGGCTGATGGAACTTGTTCTTCTTATGTAGTAGTTAATGGAATAACTTCCTCTTATCTTGAAGGAGCCATGGTGGAATAATCAATATGTGGTGAGGAGATAGTGGGAGAAGGAATATGCTACTATAGACTTCCCTCCTCTATGTAGAAGGAGGTAAGACTAGTTTCCTTCTCTTTCTTCTACCCATAGTAGTTTAAGATGGATCCTTAGTAGATATGGGCTAGAAAGTAACACTAGTGCCCATAGCATCTTCTTGTGCAATCTATTGGGCCTACTCCTCAATGGATTCCTCATTATTACCCTCTTCTTACTGAGGTTCATTATTCCCTAGGGATATAAACTATTCCCAACTTAGATCAAGTATGATAGAGTTTATTTCATGTTTAGTTATCAACCATATTAGGCAATGGTGGGATAGGGATTTTTCAATACCCTTCTAGTACTCTTTGGACATCCTTTTTAGAATATTTTATAGGTGATTGGGGACATTAATAGTTCTTTCATGCCTTAAAATGATTCAAAAATTTAAACTAAAGAGTATAAATTAGGGAATACCTTCCTTCATAAGCCATATATATGCTGATGTATGAGGCTATCTCCCTCTAGGTTGTAGGTAAGCTGAGTCTCTCCACACAACCTTTCTTTAGTACTAGTCTTTCATCTCCCTAATAAAACTAATGTCTAGCTTCTTGACCATTGGATTTGTCTTCCTAGTTCTCTCCTATACTTGGTAGCCTAGTTTCCTTTCTCACTAATTCTTTAGTGACTAGGAATGCGATGCCATGTATAGTAGTTTGGTCTCTAATAAAGGATCCTATGAATTCCTTAACAAGGGGTTCTGAGAAATGTTATAATTTCTCAAAATAAGTAATCCAACTAGATCTATTGAAGATAAACTAGATAGCTTGGTCTCCCTAAAGTTACTTATGATCCATGGGTTCTCTCCTCATAACTGACCCTCCCATTCTACTAAGTTTAACTTTTCTATCAATCCTTTCAACCAAAAATTATCAAGACACTCTATTTGGCTTATAAAAATCTAATTATAATAAAGCAAGGTTTGTGAAACAATGGTGGTTTGTGATTATAAGTTACAGGCTTGCATGTTATGACATGATTCAACTTTGCATGAATGGTTGTAATTGTAAGGGAATGCAATGAAATTGATTATTTTCCCGATAGGTTATTATGGCTTCAGTATGACATCTAATCCCACACGTATGGATCTAGTAGTGTGTGGTATTCTCACTTGCAACATCCTCCCCCCATGTGAGTTATCACATGTCCTCAAGTGATGTGGAGTGATATGATGGAAGGGATAGAATGGGATCATAAGTATGGGTTTAGTTGTTGGTTAGGACATAATCATGTGGGTTTAAGTGTGAGTTGAAGGGTATTAATGAATGACATGTTTTATGATTTTATATTCTTTTTAATATCATACATGTTATATTAAAATAATGAATACTTTTCAATGATCAAAATATATGGCATACATTTTTAATGGCTTACCTAGGGTTACACCAAGGATTTAAATGTGAGTGTTTGCATGTGAGTGACTGATGGAATATAATGATTGTGATTATAGTTATAAATGGACTAAAGTGGGACCTTTTGGATTAATTATGAGATCACAGGATGTTAGGCTTCAATGCTTCCCTTAACTCACCTACATGTGATTCATGATAGCTTGCATGGAACTAAAATAAGGGTCATAGACTTGGATGAGATATTATTACTCTCCTACCATAAGGTGGTTATTATAGAGCTTGGTGATCCAATTCAAGTACTACATGACCATGGAAGATGGTAGTTGAAGGTGTTTTTGCTTTGTGATCTTCATATGCATGAGCCTATATGATTTGCCTCTGTGTTATCTTATTTCTTATGAAATCTATGTAGTGACTTTTCCTTATTATTCATTGGTTGGCCTCAATAAGGTTTTGACTTCTATGCTCTAATCCTCCTTTATTCCTCCTCTAGTTGGTTTAGTGTCTTCCTTGTATAATCAAAAGTTCATAGCCAAGGCCATAGCTTAGAGTTTTGGAATAACTATCCTATATATGCTTAGAGATATGTTAGGGTATGCCTATAACAACTAGAGATGGTGCACATAAAAACTAGATATAGTGCCCATAACAAATATAAGGTTGTGCCTAGATATGGAACATGTGCTTGTAATATCTACAGAAGATCCCATATCAACTAAAGGAGGTATTTGTAGTAGCTATAGAAGATCCTATAATAAGTAAAGGAGGTGCCTGTAGTAGCTACAAAATAGCCCTTAGAAACTGGAGGAAGATAAATAGTTTGCTTAGAATGATTGTTTATTTTTTATTTTTTATTTTACCCTTAAATATCTAGTAAGCTAGTTTTCTATTTAGGCCCATTTTACAATTTTGGGTAGCCAATAGGTTGGTTTTCTACCCAGAAACTTCCAATAATGCCCAAAATGGGTTTTTATTATTAGTTGTTTTTTAGTTTTTTTGACTCTAAATATTTCCTACATTAGAATGTTTAGTTTGTGTCCTTGCTAAGTTAGTAGTGAGGGTTATTGATCAAGGACCAAGTGAAGGTCTCAATCTTCATGCTAGAGGAGGGCTAAGATTTCCTCCTCTATTTCTTCATCTATGTGTAGGCTGGTTCTCCCTTTGTCTAGTGAGACATCATACTAATACATCACATCATTGTATCCATTTCATAATTATGTGTGTATGTATTTGGAAAACTCCTCTTGAGTGAATGGCTTTTTATATAACTTTAGTCTGTGACCATTAACGAGTAGACAAAATATTAATATATCAATGGTTTGGAGTTGTATTTCTCCATTGTCATACACATTCTCAATATCAAATGATTAATCCATCTAGTTTGGAGTTTTCCATTGTGATCCTTATAATTTGAATAAAAAATAAGGACCCAATCTCTTACATTTATTTACCTGGTCTTAATATACCTATCATTCTAGCTAATATGTTAGTGATGTACAATTATTATGGTCTATAATGTATGCTATCTAATTTCATCTAAGGCATTCAATTACATGAAGATTTCTTTTTGTGCTTTAGATATATCCATCCCAAGTGTTAGTGTTATTTGTAAGGTCTTATGCTCAAATTATATTAAAAAGATAGGTTTCTTCTCATAGACCAACTCATTCAGGGTGAATCTTGTAGTAGTCTTCCATGTGATTTTATAATCCTAAATAGCTTCAAGAAGTCTAGCCTCCCAATCCTTATAGAACATACTAACAGTCTTGGTCAAAATATTTTATAATTCCCTGTTGGTGACTTCTACCTATCTGTTAGACTATGGATGATATGGAGTTGATTTCTTATGCCTAATTTCATATTATTGGAACAAAGTAGTAATTAAACTAGTAGTGAATTAGGGTCCTTGATTAGTGAATATTTAATGTGACACACCATATCTTGTGAATATTTCTTCATAGAGGAAAGCTACCACCTTGTCATCCCTAGCATGTGTAATATCCTTGACTTTTATCCATTTAGTGACATAGTCAATACATACAAGGATATACTCTTTGTTATTGGATTTTGGATGAAAAAGACCTATAAAGTCTAGGCCCCATTTTTAAAATGGTTTAAGCACCATTTTAGGCTTTAAAGGCATCTCATCTAAATGTGTAGGTCTTCCCATACACTGACATTTGTCATAATGAGTAGTATAGAGTATTGTATCTTTATGGGTTGAGAGCCAATAATATCCTATATTCAAGATTTTTACTAATTTATGCTTCACTATAAAATTCCCTCCATAGGGTTCATCATGGTAGGGTTTGAGGATATCTATAAATTCATCTTATCTGATACATGTTCTGATGATAGATTCAAGCCCAGTATAGAAAATAAAGTTAGATAGCCGTGAATACCTGCCACTTTTTTGAATCAAGTCTATTTTTCATTTAGGGAGAAAGTGTTGTGAGAGTAACCCTATGGTAAGGTAGTTAGCAATATCAACATACCAAGGTGTGGTAAGGGTGAAGGAGAATAGGTGCTCATCTGGAAATGAGTCATCCACTATGGTATCTTCTTCAAGGAATTATAGGCATGATAAAAAATCAGCCATGATGTTGTCCCTAATAGTCTTATCTACAATGGTGATATCAAATTATTATAATAAGAGTATCCATCTTATCACTCTGGCTAGGATAGCTAGTTTGTTCATAAAGTATTGAATGGTTACATAGTCTATATGAATAAATAATTGATACCCTATGATGTAGTGATGGAATTTGTTGATAGCATAGACTACTATCAAGAAGTCCTTTATAGTAACTATGTAATTTAATTCTACTATCTATAGGTTCTTTCTTAAAAAATAGATAACATAATTGAGTGATCCCTAACTTTATCCTAGCATAGCTCCTATGGAAATATCTAAATCATCTATGTGAATATGGAAGGGAAAATTCCAATTAGGACCATGCAGAATAGGGGTGGTGGTCAACAATTCCTTCAATTATTTGAAGGTTATATCATTGGTAGGAGTCTAGATGAATTCAACATATTTAGTCAAGAGAGTGAACAATGGTGCTACTACTTTTTATAAAATTGTTGATAAATATCTTGTAATAACCAACATGTTCTAAAAAATTCCTGATATCTTTCTATTTCTAAAAAATAGGGATATTTTTTATGATGCTAATTTTTGTAGGGTCAACATTAATTCCTTTAGTAGATTAATGGTGGCCTAAGCCAATGCCTTATATCATAAGCATGTAGCATTTTTTTTACTTATAGATAAATGGTTCTCTCGATAGCATTATATCACTTTCTCCAAGTTATTTAGGGACTCATCAAATTTTTCTCCATAAATAGTGAAATCATCCATATAAATTTCTACACATTCATTTGTCATTTCTACAAAGATACTCAAGATAGCCCTTTAGAATATTACAGGAGCATTACATAGCCTAAAAGGTAATATATCATAAGCATAAGTGCCCTAGGTAAAATTAAAGGTGGTCTTCTCCTGGTCCTCAAGAGCAATGATAATCTTGTTGTAGCCACTAAAGCCATCCAAAAAGGCAAAATATTTCTTCCTTGTTAGTGTGCTTAAGACCTGATCAATGAAGTGAAAAAAAAAATGATCCTTTATAGTTGTTGTATTAAGTTACCTATAATATATGCACACATTCCATTCTCCATTTTTATTTGGTATAATTACCAAAGGTGAAACCCATTCACTTTCTGAGATGGGGTATAAAAATCTAGTGGTCTGTATTTTCTACAATTCCACTTTGACTATTTCTCTAAGAGCTAGATTCATCCTATGTTATGGTTGTGTAATGGGTTGACACTCTTCTTTGATATAGATATGATGTGTGCATGTTTCTAGACTGATTTCATACAAGTTCTCATAATCCCATGCAAAAGCACATTGGTTTATATGCCACATGTTGACTAGATGTTTTTCCTCATTTGACTCCAACTTGCTATCAATAAGCAATGCATTTATTAGAGAGATTTCAATTTGCTATGAGAGTGATTTCATCATTTTTATATTACTAATGGATCTATTTTGGTTACATCTATGAGGCAACATCTAGTGGAATATTTCATGTACGAATGCATCAAATTTATTTGCTTCCTAGAAGATATAAAATGGACACTCAACACATTAAAGGTGGCTAATATCTATGAATCTCCCACCTCCTAATTCCAATTGGTAGCCACCTCAGACAAGCTACCCCATCACCTCTTGGTAACCTCCACAAAATGCATCCCCACCTCCTAATTTCAACTAGCATCCACCTTAGACAAGATACCCCACCACCTCCTAGCAACCTCCACAAAATGGATCCCCACCATGGACTCAAGCTTGGTAACTACCCCAAGGACCACCCTTCAAAAACTAGTGGTAGTAGCTTTGGAGACCCAATCAGTCATAGGGAAACCATTCAACATAATATTCTAAAGATTTGTCCCCTTCTTGAGTCATCTTCAAGATGTCATTTCTTCTATAGCTTGTTCCTCATCCATATTCATGATACTTAGCTAAAAAATTATTTTTCACATCCTCCCAAGTGAGGACTAAATTACTACCCAGTCCCATGAACCAATGAAGTGTTGAGTCCTTGAGGGTGGATGTAAAGGGTTTCAATTTTGTGCATCTTGCCTAAAGTAATAGCTTCTACAGAGGATATCAAATTTAAAAAAAAAGGTGTTTGGGTCTTCTAATAATGTACCTTTGAAAATAAGTCTAAGGGTGGGATATTTTTCATTTGCGTATGCCTATTGCATTTGAAATATGAAATTCAAAATTAGATATGTCTAGAGTCTCGTTGTCAAACACAAAGTCTCATCCATTCATGATGGTTTTTTTTGTGATATGGATACCAAAGATACTCAGGATGACATCTTCAAATTTTATATCAATCCTTTTGTTAGTATTATATTAAACATTTATCTGCTACTCTACAATCTTTTTTCATAATGAGAAATCTAAAGATTCTCCTAAGCTTTCATGGATTTGTTTAAGAAATCCTTGATGTAATGTTGTGTTGATGTTACTTTCTAGAGTGTTTAGTTTTTAAATTTCTTATCTTTCATTTCTCCTTACTAATTTAGTTAATACTTTCTCTACTTTTATTTCCTTTTTCAAATCCAATAGTACTTCTTCTTTTTCAAATAGCTTCCTTCAGTTATAGTGTTTCCTTCTTCAAGAGTCCTCTAGCTTATGGTGTATTTTTCAATAGGATTCTTAATTACTATGAGTACTTATGGTTCTTTCTCAGTAACAACTTATGGTTTGTTTGGTAGGAATATCCCTTGAGCATATCTTTCTCTCTACATAAAAATTATACTACACCTTTCAACTATCATGTTTCTTCTTACATATGATTAGTGTCTTTTTGTTTTTTGAGTGTTCTATGGGGTTGTTTTAGAATAAGCAAAAAGTATAATAAAGGAGTGCAGAAATCAAAATAATTGGAATTGAAATTTTACTTCTAGAAAATAGTAAATTTATCTAGTAAAAGTGGGAAAATTACTCTAGAAATTAGAAAAGGAAATCAAGAAAATTATCCTAAAAATAGGAAATGAAAGTAGGAAAGTTGTCCTAAAAAATAGGAAATGAAAGTACGAAAATTATCCTAGAAAACAAGACATAAAAGTAGAAAAATTAAAGGCACACTTTGTAGAAAATAAATCACTCTTATAAGAAATAAACCCTAAAAATATAAACTAAGTAAATTAAAATATTACAAAGAGGCATTCAATGGTATGCACCATTTACTTGAAAAAACTTAGACATCTGGTATACGATACCATAGTTCCCTCACTTAATTTTCATGGCTATAACTATATGTCTAGGAACTTAGACATTTGACATAAGACACCATAGTGTCCTCACTCACCTTGCCCAACTAGGTAGAATAGTGAATTAACCAATCTTTAAAAATTAATGATTGATTTTACAAAACAATAATTGACACCCTCTCTGATAATGGTGCTAAAATTTTGTGTAGACTAATTACTCAGTGAATATTAGATTCTTGAGTTTGATTAACATTAATTATCAACCTAGGGTGCATATGCTTTTCAAAGATGTCAGCACTATATATGCATTATTGATTCATAAATCAGCTTGCTTTACTGGTTATAGTATAATGAACTTATATTGATTTCACCAGATAGTTATAATATGAAACTTGTAGAGTAAAGTTTTACTTTACATTTCATTCTATTTTTTAGTCATGCATCACAAAATTTTATTCCCACATACTTTGGTCTGAGATGGCAAAGTTTTGAAATAGAGCACGTGCTCTATTTTTCTTTTGTTTCATTTTGTCTAAGTGTCGAAATCAAGCAGAGGTTGCCAAGTGTCATCGTCTGATGCATCCTTTGAAAAGTGGAAACAACCAAGTGTCATCCTACGAGGCACCTTTCGTATTTTCTATGAGTTGGTCGAAATGCCATGTATCTCATAGTGACTCAGTAGAATGTGGCAGGTGTCAGCATCTGTGTTTTCATATTAGCACCTACATTTCATCTCTTTTTAGTGAAATTTTTTAACAAGCTAAGTATCAGGATCAGGTGGAAAGCTCCAAGTGGCAATCATGAAAGATATCAATTTCATTTTTCTAAAAGTGATGGAAGACACCACGTACCCCAAAAAAAGAGAGCAAAAGCCACCACATGTCATGATCTGAATTATCTTCATTTTTGCTTCACTAATATAGCAAAGACCATGGTGGGTCTTAAGTGTTGTTTTTGAAGCAAGCAGAAGCCACCAGGTATCATTGTCCATGTAAATATGATATGAGACCTATTTGTTTCTATGGTATAAATAGATTAAAGTGGAGACCACCACGTGTCATCTTTTGCAAGCTTCTAAAAAGGTAGTTAAAAGAAGTGAAGACCACCATGTAACCCCAGATGAGTAAAGTGGAGATTGCCACATGTCTTTTGATGAAGTAGCAGAGTTTTCCACCTATCCCTATGCTCCTTTTAAAAGTTAATTAGGTAAGAAATGTTGTGAGTCTTATTTTCTTGTAAACTATTGAAGTTTCGAGGAAGCAGATTGTGACAAGTGTCAAAGGTGGAATGCTCATAAGCAAAGATACAAAAAGAGTATAAGTTACATGGAAATTTCCGCATGTCTAAGATAGGTGCTGCAGAACCTGCCAAGTGTCTTCCTCTGGTGTCTCCTAAAGTAATAAGAAGATTTTCAAGAAATTGGATAAGTGTTACCTAGTGTTTAAGAGAAGGGAGCATCCTACAATCTATTTCAACCAATGAACTACCAAAAGATAAAGAATTTTAGAATCTATAAAATATCTTCTATTGAACACTTCCAGTTCTGTTAGATTTTAGTTGGGCCGTTAGATTGGGAACAAGTAGATAATCTAGGGTGAATCCAAGGCTATAAATAAGGGTACAGAGATCACCAGAAATGAAGAAGGAGATACCAAAGAGAATTTTTTGAGAGAATTATTGTTAAGAGTTTAGGCTTTCTGGAGCTATGACTAAGAATATCATATGCTTTTGTTCTATCTTCTTAAGTTGAAAGGTTTATGTAAATGTGCATGTTTCTGTGCCTCTTATGTGGGTAGAAGATTAATGAGAATATTGAATCCTATGCCTTTATTAATATTTTTGGTGTTATTGCAAAAGTAGTCTAGGCTGTGTTATCAAGATTTTAGACTTTCTAGAGCTATGATTAGGAATGCCATTTGATTTTGTCTCATTTTCTTGAGTTGAAAAGTTTATATAACTATGCATGTTTATGTGCCTCTTATGTGACTGAAAAATTCAAATAAGAAGATTAAACCCTATGCCTTTGTTGACATTTTTTGTATTACTGCAAAATTAGTCTATGTTATGAGCCTCTATTTCTATTGTTTCCATCTTTTACATTGATCATGCACTTGTTTTCTCTTAAATGTAAATGAATCCTACATATATTTTCATTGTGCTTAGGATTAAGGTTGAATTACATACAGGTGCATCGCCATAGTTAGATTTTCTTTCTTGCATTTGTGTTTCTGTTAAAATTCCTATCTTTTTTCCCAGTATACACTTGATTTAAAGAAGAACCAAATTCTCTAAAATCTGGAGGTTGTTTCAAGTTGCAAGTCCCACATCTTGAAACTTCCCATGTTGGTGTTTAGAACAAGTGCAATTTTAAATCATCAATAGTTTTTGGCACACCCGGTGGGATAAATCTTGATGTTTCTTTCAAGATCATATGAACCATAGAGCTACAAGGAGTCATAGCTATGGACCAGTAACCAAATCACAATCTACTATAAATCTAGGTATTCTTTTTCCACCTTTGGTAACTAGTCTAAGAAGAAGAGTCAACCATTTTATACCAATACCAAGAGCAAATATGGGAGCCCCTATACCCCCAAGAAATTATGCAAGATGGAACACTGGTAGTCCATTGATTCTTCCAATACCCCTATCCACTTGATACTCTATCCAAGTGAATGTCTTAAAAGATCTACCCAAATTTAGTGGCCAAGACTTTAAAACACCTGAGGAACATCAGTAAGATGTATCAGATGTTTGTGTTATACATGTTGTCACACAACAAATGTAGCCATAAGATTATTAGCTACTTATTTTAAAGGTAAGGCTCTAGAATGGTATTGATATTTGACCCCAAATACCATATCTACATGGGATCAGCTCAGAGATCTTTTCTTTGAAAGATTTGAAGAGAAGGGTGATAAGTCTTCTTTGTTACAACAATTAATTACCATTCAAAGGGCACCACAAGAAGCCATGACTCACTTCAATTACAGATTTCAAAGACTTGGGAAAGAATCCCTACTACAACTAGACCATTACCATGTATGGATATATTATTTTATCTTAAGGCTTTGAATTCAGATATACTTATTATGATTCAGTCACTTGGAGGACACACTTTACCTGAGGCTTATGACTATGTGGTCAGAGCTGAGAATAATTTGATAGATGATGGAAAATTGCCTCCAAGTCCTCCCATGCCCATGTTCCTAGAAATTTCCTTACCATTACCTCAATAAGCCCTTAAAATTATATCCCCACATGTGTCTATGTACACCTATCCTCAATCATCTACTAAAGAAATTGTCCCCTCTCAGTCATCTGAGCTAGATGATATCAAGAATATCCTAAGGACATTTTCTAATGAGTTGATCAATATAAAAAGACAACAAAATACTTTCCCTAAGCCTCCATATCAAGGCTATCAAGGAAACAGATTTTCATCTCAGCCAAACCAATACCAGGGTCCTCCAAGACAAACTAACCATCAGCCATCAAACCAATTAGTTGTAGTCCCGACACCCTCACAGACTATTCCTCCCAATACAAATAGGGATATTATTCCAAGGAAAAATAACTATCTGGATAACACTAATTCTTTGTGTTTCCCTTGCAATAATTCTCATACACCTAGAGATTGTCCTATGGGTAATCTACAACAAAAGGTGGTAGAGCAAAGAAGAATGGATGGTTAGTTTGCAAGTTCTAGTGACAATCAGGCCTACCAGTCTTCTGGTATGTAGAATTTAGTCCTAGTGGATTAGATTCAAGGGATGTCCTTAAAATAAGAGGAATAAATAGCCTTGAAACATGCTTTGTTCTCATGGGTTGAAGATGAAGAATCAGTTTTCTTGAACGAAGCATCTACTTCCAAAAAACTAGTGGTGCAATCTGATTATTACACCAGATCAAAGAGAAGGATGGTGGAACAACCTGAGGTTATAAATAGTCAAGTCATGGAGAATCATCCATTTCAAGGACAAAGAAACACAACTATCACATAGGAAGTGCCTCAGACGGTGTAGAATCAAGGGATTCCTGCACAAATTCAAGAAAAAATAAGATATCCTTATTTTAAAAGAACTCAGACTTTGGGACTAATAAATGTGGTGGATCAATTGAAGAAGACTCCAACACAAGTATCAATATGGGATATATTGGCTATTCCTAAATAGAAGACACTACTACAAGAATCTCTACAAGGCCAAGTAGTGCCTAAAGGTACTATTATCAAAGAAGGACCTACTGAAAAAGAAAAGCTCAAAAATATAGTTCATTTGTAGATAACAGCCCTAGTGAATAATATAGTAGAGGTAATAAAATCCAAACATAGGGGATAGATCCATCATAGGAGGGTCTAAAATAATCATTATAGGAGCCCAATAAAAAGAATAAAAGGAAGAAAAAGACTAAGGAAAATAAGAAAGAATCAAGAAAATAGGGAGAAGCTATAAAATAACTAATTGATTTTTCATCTAAAGACATAGAAGTAGTGGCACAATATCTAAAACTTTATATCCCATATCTTTGTCTCCTATTTCCACTTCCCCCCTTATCCTACTCATATTTTTCTAGAGGTTTTAACACCTTCAGAACCTATCTCTACTCCTCCAACTTCTCAGGTTCTTATCTCACCTCATGTTTTAAAACCTCTACCTCCTATTTTCATTCCCCCTACATCTTCAATATCCACTCCACCTACCCTTCCATCTATATTACACACTATATTAATCCAATCATAAATAATACAAGTCAAGTGGACACTCAGGGTTTCCCATCAGTGGAATCTCAAGTTTCCACTCCACCTTCCCTTCCTCCAATTTCACTTTCCCCTTTCCTTCCATTCCCTCTTTATATTCCATTAATAATCCCTTCCATTCCATCTCCATTAGTTTATAACACTACCCAATAGTACTTATCCATGGACTCAGCCATCCTGACTTTAGTCTTGCAAGCCACTCTAACTCCTAAGGTGAGTACTATTCCACCTTCATCTCCATTCTCTTTCCTTTAATCATCAAAATTGAGTGGTCCTACCTATTTAATTTATACATTCAATGACTTAGATTCCACCCTTCCACATGTCCCCAAATTCACAACCCCTACTTCCATATCCTCTACTTCATCTACTTTCACTATTTCTATAGCCCCATCAATTGAAATTAGAGAGACAAAGATGCTTGATGCAAATGTTTATTTGTAGTCCAATGATGAAAGTGAACCTTCAAAAGCACAACCTAAGTAACCAATGGTAGCATCTATATAGGAGTATATTTGGTCATAATTTTGGCTAGTGCAACTACATAAACTATTGATTCTTTGGTGATATTATCAAAATAATAAGGAACTACTACTAATTGGCTAGCTTAGTTAGTAGGGAAGAAGAGAAAGTAGATGATAAACCCCATAACATTGGACTTAGGTCTCTTATAGTTAAACAAGAAGTCCAAACCAACTCCCAAGACACTTTATAAGATATTTAATGATGATAAGGGATAAAGGTATGTTGAAATTTTAGTCCCCCCACTGCACAAATCAATATAAAATCTTATTGTGAGAGACTATCAAATTTCTTAGATCCATCTTAGATGGTAAATGAGAGGACTCAAACATGATGTACAAAATAGCATAAAATATCTCTTCCAAATAATGATCATGACAAAGTCACCAAGGATGAAATAAATAATCAATTTGATTAGCATACAAATGCATTAAAATAATTTACACAACCTAGTGGATCATTGTAACAACTACAGGCAGTGCAGCCAATCAGTCAGTTTTTAGATCAAGCATTCATTGATTTAGTCTAAGAGATGGAACAGATAGGAAGGGATATATTATAATGGTAGTATGAATTAATTAATAAATGCAATAAGGTCATTTATATAATGATGGATAACTATGGAATCATCAGGGAGAGAAAGAATACCATGAAATATCATTTTAATAAGTATGAAGGTGAGATTCAGACTATAAACTTGTATTATCCTAAATTGATAGTTATAGGTTCACTTGACACAAATGTCCTCATTTCTTAAAAAATATTGAATGATGAAGCCAAGCACGAGTAAATCCATAGGGATACTCAATTTTGTATTAGATTATTAATAGAAACTACTCACCAAGCCAAGAAGGCTCATGATAAAGCAGTTGATGCATTATACAACATTGATGGGATGATGAACACAATGTCATGCCAAATAATAGATAATGAAAATAATCTCCTTTAGGTCAAACAAGTCCATAATAACTTTAAGAAAATAGTTGAGAAATAATATATAAAGGACATAGTCTTCACCCTAGGTTCTACCCACTACTTTCTCAAGTTTGAAAGATCAATTGATAAGATGAGAACAAAAATGTAGGGAATAAGGACTTTCAAGAAGGAATTATTTGATGTCCAATAAATTGTGCATCCTCTCACATCTACCCCTATAGGCTAGATCTAGAATTAATATTAGAAATTTTCAATGCCTTTGATGAATATGCTTAGAAACTATAGGCTGAGAGTGACAAGAAAGATAAAGAAGTTCTAGACATTGATTAATCTTTTCTCTGATTAAATATTTTCAAATGTTTTAAATTCCATTTATAATTTCATTTTAAAAACATTATAAGCTATAATGATAAACAACTATCTTTTTATAAATATTTTTTTATAAAGATAAAACATATTTCACTCTTCATATTTTGATAATGTGAAAGTGCAAAAGCATGAAGTCCAAATTACACTTTCTATTTTGACAAGTATGAATTGTTAGAAGTGTAAAAGCATGAAGAGAAATTTCAAGGTTCATTATGAAAAAGTGGTAAGACTTAAAATTTGTAAAAGTCTCACTTGTGTTTTTACAATTTAGGGTTTTTCATGAGAAAAGACTTATCTTTTAAAGTCAAGTTCTATTTGGGTGTTGCCCAGTTGCATGAAGAGTTGTTTTTAGCTACTAGAGATGAAGAAGCCTTACATGGAGAATTTTCATGTCATACCATGCCATGCTATTTCATTATACCTCAAGGATCATTCCCAGCTCTTGCATGCCAATTTCCAAACATTCCACAAGACTATGATGCCAAAAATAGAATAACTTGCCTCTTTTACATGAGGGTTTCATATTTGCATGATTTTCCTACTGGGAATTCAAGTTTTGAAAACTACATCTCATCTCTAATATATTTATATAAAAATGGGTAGACCCCATGGCCTAATCCATATTTTTGTTGTTAAAGGATATAATTTATACATTTTGAATATATTTTCTACAATTTGTAGCCTTTGGGACATAAATAAATTGAAGATTTGCCTTTCTTGTTTGAGAAATCTTTATGTATGTTAGTTATTTGGGTATTTGTAGAATTTTCTTCTTATTCCAGTCACAAGAGTTTCATTTATGGTATTTTTGACCTTATTAAAATATTATTTGATTAAAATAAATAACTCTTTTCCTTTTTGTGATAATAACTAAATATTACCTCTGATTTCTCATTCGTATAAGTTTGTGTTGAACTGACTTCAATAAAATTATCTATTCCATTATGTCTATCAAGAAATAATTAAGACCCAATAAAATATGGTGCAATAACTATTTTATGTTCTCATTAAGTTTTATTCTTTCCCTTTCCCCTATCAAATTTTTAGTTTAGGATAAAAAGATAGTAAAAAAGTGGAATTTTCATAGAACTAGTGTCCTACTAGTTACATCAGATATAGTAAAAAGAATTCAGCCTTCTCTAGAGATTAACCTCAATTAATAAAAGTCCCATGGATTAGAAGTTTTCCCATTATATCATTATATGTTGCACTATGAGCTATTCCACATTATAATCCATGTAAAACTTATGTGATAATAGTCTTTGGAATGCTCAATGGGATGTGAAATGTATAGGACAGTAAAGCTAATATTGTATGAGTTTTAGACACATTTCAAATGAACCTGGTAACTCCATTAATTTATGGCTTCAATATTTCAAGGGTTAAGCATGCCAAGCTGACAAATGAGATAAAATATAAAAGGTAATAAAGTTAATTTTTCAAAATTATCATATCCACTTAAAAAGAGATCAAAATCAATTTTACCTCATTACAAATTATATCCAAAAAATATGTTTACATCTCTTGAAATTAATCCTACTCCTATTATTTTTATTCCCCCAATAATGGATAGATAATTTGTAGCCTTCAATGGGTCCAACCCTCTCCATTTGGCCCTATATGATGACATACCAACCTCAACCTTAAAAATCCTATTGTAGTTCACTAGCAAAACCACCACCACTCCTATGAAGAACATATATTAGATTGCCAATTTATATACCATCCACAATGTGGTATAAGAGAATGTTGTAATTAGGCTTTTAGTCTCTTCCTTCAAGGTTAAAGCTTTGATGTGGTATAAAGGTCTTGATCCTAACTCCATCTGAGTTTGGGATGATTTAGGCACCACACTATGTGTCTAATTCAAATATTTGAGTGACCACCTTTTTTTGGTCGAATAATTAACCACCATTCAATAGGCTCCTCATAAGCTCATGATTTATTTCAATTTCCACTTCTAGAAGACATGGAATAGGATTATAGTACTAGTTAATCCAACTATAAATAATGCTTTCCTATATTACTTGAGATCCCTGAATAGTGACATAATTACTATGATTTAGTTAATGGGTTGCAACACACTCCCCACCATTTATGAGATTGAAATAAGGGTAGAGAACTATTTAATCTAAGATTAAAAATTGCCCCAATACCACCAATGTTTCTATTTGTAGAGATAGCTCCCACACCACTTACAATTACTCCAATTCCCACTATGAATAAGGCACCACCCTTGAACCCTACCCCTATAAATGAAATCCATGAGGTCAAAACATTACTTAATAATTTTGGTAATGAGTTAGTAGCTATGAGGTGGTAGCAATTTCAAAATTATAAGCCACCAAAATAGGCAAACTCAGAATATTAGCCCAATAAGCAACCATATCAGGGTGACAGGCAATAGTACCAAGTTAATCAACAATTATAAGGTCAAAATGCACAACCAAAGCCACTAAATTTATGTGCTTTACCTACACTAAGTACTTCCCAAGCCATCATACCTATTTAAAATAACTTGGTTCAATATTATGAGTGGTGTTATCCTTATTCATAGACACATAATTAGAATACTTGCCCCAATGGAATCATTAGTAAATATTTGATGGTGCAAGGCATGAAAAATACATGGATATAATAAGAAGAGTCCACTTTATAATAAGTAGATACACACAAACCTACTCGAGAAGAGGCTACCCTTCTAAAATGGAAAGAAAAAGACTTCTATGGGATAATCAAGAGGAGTAATTTTTCAATGGTGAAGGCCCAGTGATAGTGAATACACGATAAAATAAAAGAGAAATAAAGAGTGACCAACCCACTAGGACCAAACAAGCCTCAAATTCCAAGGTTATACCAGAACCTAGAAAGAATAACACAGTGCAAAGGCCACCAATTTTTCTTACTATCCAACCCAAAGTGAGAGTACATATGCAAAATATTATGAAAGAAGACACCACTCTAGTAAAGACGTAGTCAAAGGTTGGTAGCATACCTTTTAGCATTGTTGATCAAATGAAAAAGACTAATATGAATGCCACTTTATGTGATGCACTATCTATACTAGCACAAAGAGATATGCTACAAGACGCTTTGAAATGTTTTCAAATAATAGATAAATCCCCAGTTAAAATAATTAATGCTACAATAAATTTATGCCAACCACAAACTAAAACTAATATGGACAAAAGTGGTAAGCCTCCTACCTTCTATCTCTCATTAATAATATGAAAGCATTTAGTTTATAATTATATGGTAGACTCAAGAGCCAACAATTTCGTTATGCCCAAAAAGATAGCTAATGCTCTTGGCATAAAATATACACCTATGAATAAGTGAGTGTTTTAATTAGATGATAATGTTATTAAAATAGTAGGAAAAATAAAATATTTAAATCTCACTATCCATACTTGTTCGAGTTTGTCAATTACTTAATATATCTTAGTAATTGATCTTCCTTATTATTTCACCATTTTTATATCATCACATTTTACTATGAAAATATGATGATATTTATTTTTATATTGGTCTCACATGTTGCTTAGAACCAAGTACTAGTCAAGAGTAACAATATGATATCAACCAATAGTTAAGGATCATATTAAACCATACACCCCTCCTCCCATGAACGTGAACTGTATATTAAAAGATCAATAAGTAACTAATCATGAGAATGAAACCACCAAAAAATATATCCTAGATGTTATAATGGATGAATGGGTATTATCCTTCTAGTTTTATCCTTATGATCATGTAAAATAAATTGAGTTGGGTATGTATTGCATACACGAGAATAATGCAATAATTCCTAATGACTTAAAACTGACCAAGGATCTCCAAGGTATATGGTAATTATTTTTTTATGGTTTAAGAATCATAAATTGGTTGGGTGTAGGTGTTTTTTTGGCCTCACCCTAAAATGAGAGAACTTTTATTCTTTCAAACTTCAATTTAGCTACATTAATAATATAGCTAAATATGAGGATTTGATTTCAGGACTATAGTTGGCCACAGAAAGAGGTATAGAATCGATGCAAATATTTAGTGATAGTGAATTGATTGTTCACAATGTAAGGTATAGGAGTGTGACTAAAAATAATTTATTGATATCTTACAAGCATAGGGTATGTGACTTGTTTGAGGATTGTATCGCTCTAAATATTTAGGTAGTACCAAGATCACTAAAGAAGGAAGTTGATCATATGGCTGCAATGGGCTCCAAATATAAATTACCTAATGAGATAGGAAAATAAAACAACCAACATGTGAAGTTAGTGGTAACACCATATATTTTTTACAATGTCATTAATTAGGTTTTTAATAATGATCAAAAAATTGTAACTTTATTGAGAGAAGAAGTTGAACTCTTAGATAAGAACTAGTCAAAGCTCCAAGATCAATATGAGGATCAAATTATCCAACTAGAAATGAAAAATTTACCAATGGGACTTGTTACATTAGGGAATATATTCAATTCAAATAATTAGCTAAAGCGTGAGAAAAATAATATCTCATTCAATAAGGAAGACTACGAACTGCTGGTCATCTTAGAAGGCAAAACTCTAAAGCTTGGAAAGATATGTAATGACTCTAAGAAGAAAAAAATATTGAATTGTGCCAAAAATTTGACAATAACTTTGATTTGAGCTATCATTATTTAAGAGGATTTGACCCTAGTTTATCCCAACACAAAATAGAATTGGATCCCAACACTAATCTTATCAGACAAAAGTAGAAGCCCATTAATCCAAGCACTTTCTAAACTGATAGAAGCTAATAAAATTGAAGTCTGAAAGAATAAAATTTCTCTAAACCCCTGATGAAGAATTAACTTTCTAAACTAATAAAAGATAAAACTTTTCCTAACAAGCACTCATCTTAGGTTGCCAATTTGTTCCCTATCAAGAAGAATATGGTGAAATCAAGTTGTGTGTAAATTTTAGTGACCTAAATAAATCATACCTAAAATATCACTATCCTCTCCCACTTATGGAGCATATTTTACAAACTATAGTAGGATTTAAAAGGTTTTCCCTTCTAGATGGTTATTATGGCTATAATCAACTCCTAACACAAGAGTCAGACTAATATAAAACTACCCTCACCACAAAATGGGGCATGTATGCATAGAAAATATGCCTTTTGGTTTACCCAATACTAGAGTAACATTTTAAAGAGACATGGATATGGTGTTTAGAGGACTAATAAAAGAAATGATCTTGGTATATTTGGATGATATCACCATCTATTAAAATCATTCTAAATCACATCTATATCACCTTAGATTTTTTTTAAAAGGTGTAGAGAATACAGGGTTTCCTTAAACCTAAATAAATGTGTGTTTGTGGTCCTTGAAGGGAAACTATTTGGACATATAGTGTCAAAGTAAGGTCTTATGATAAACCCAAAAAATGTTAGTACTATATCTACATTGACACTTCTAAGTCATAAGAAAGGACTTCAAAGTTTCCTTGGAAAGATTAATTTTGTGAGGATATTTGTCCCAAATATTGCCTCTTTGGTAGAACATCTCACTATAATGCTCAATAAGGGTGTAATTTTTAAGTGGACACAAGATGGAAGAGACAATTTTTAGGCCATTAAACAAGATATCTCTTAGGATCATACTCTATTCAACCTAAATTATGAGAGAGAATTTATTATTTATGTGTTTGGAGGGGAAGAAAGCATCTTACACATTCTAACTCATCACAATCATGAACAGTTGGGAAAACTAATATCTTTCTTTAGTCAATATTTGAAAGGGTATGAGGAGAATTATGGTTTTGTAGATAATTAGGTATATGTCATGATTAAGGATCCAAAAAAAATTAGGCATATGCTCTCCAATAACAAGATTCATCTGATGGTAAGTCACCTAAGTGTGAAAGAGTTCCTAAGCAGCTAGGAGATAAATAAAAAATGAGTAAGATGAATTACTAAGGTCATAGAACATGACATATATATCACAATTACCAAGTTGGTAAGAGGAAAAGTTTGTGTGAATAACCATCTTATGATATTAAAAATATCTAAAAAACACCTAAAATAACATATGCTCAAAGTGTGTCTCACTCATCCAACCCACCCATTTTCAATAGTTGGATCCAAGACATGACCAAATTTATGTAGATAGGTGAGTATCCATATGATCTTTAATAATATGAAAAGAGTTATTAAAGACTCTAGTCTATCTCTTATGTCTTCATTAATTGATTATTATTTAGAAAGGATACCAATGGAATTATGTTAAGATGTATTGAGCATGATCAAGTTCCTAAGGTACTCTAAGAATTCCACAATGGCTCATTGGGAGGTCATTTCTCTGTAATAACCATGACCATTAAGATAATGAGAGGAGATTATTACTATCTTTAATTATTTAGAGATGCCCACCAATGGGTAAGTAACTATGAAAAGTTCACTTATTTCACTATAAAGTAAAAGTTAGCAACCTTTCCCTTCAGGCCACTTCAAGTAGATAAATCATTTTATCAATCTAGACTAGATTTCATAGGCATGATCAATCCATCATTGAGTGTAGGGCATAAGTTGGTCCTCATCACAACAAATTAATTTATGCAATGGACTAAGCAATTGTAGTAAAAGATGCTATAGAAGCATTTATTTTGGATTTTATGGATAGTATAGTATTAATATCCAAAGTGCACCTCACTATTATCTTTGATAATGCCAAGGCTTTCATAGGCACATAAGTGAGTGAATGGGATATCAAGCATAATATGTAGTAAATAAATTATTCTAATTATTATCCTTAGGGTAATGGCTTGGATGAGTTAACCAATAAGAACTTGATTAGAATCATCAAGAGAACAATATAAGATAACCAAATATCTTGGCATACAAAGTTAAAATCATCACTTTGGGTTGATAATATCACCGCTAAGAAAGCCATAGGTAATTCAACTTTCATGATAGTATATGGAAGATAATCTCAAGTCCCACTATCAATTGAGCTACCATTTATAGAGCTCAATCACTAATTGATAATGATGTAATGATGGTGAGATTGATTGAGCTCATTGAACTTGATGAAATCAAGAACTAGGTAATGAAGGTCTTGAAAGCTAACAAAGCCAAAAACAAGAAGAATTTCAATAAGAAAGAATATAAAATGAGATTTAATGAAGGATATATGGTCCTCAAATGGGATGAGAATAGGGATAAACCATGCAAGCATACCAAATTTGATGCAATCTATAGTAGTCCATACATTATTAGTCATTTCAAAGGAGCCAATGCATTCTAGCTCTCAAAGATTAATGGATAAGATATACCTATCCTAGTTAATGGGATATACCTCAAAGCTTGCTTTTTAGGTAGGAACTTGTTCCAAAAGATTTAAAATTTTATAAATAATAGGATTAGTGGTGTTTTTCAATAAGTGCTTATGCACAGGTCAAAACTCATTAGGATTTTTTTGTTTCTTTGGGTTGTGTTATTTTTTCCCATTTTTTTGTCAGTTTTCTTATTTTTTTATGTCTAGGGTAATCCTAGTTTATTCTTCTCTAGGTTAGACTTTGTTGGATTCAAGATTGACTCCATGCCCATTGTCTTTAAGGCTAACAGATTAAAAATGATTAGTACGAAATCATCCCTTAAAGGTCACCAAAAATGTTGATATTTTATCCCAAAAATATCAGTGCACCTAAAATCCTAAGGGAGACCCCCCTTGTTTTTTAGGTTAAACCCTAAAAACACCAAAAAACCCATCTTCCCCTTTTAAAATTATGTAATCCAAAACTCTAGAGGTAATTTGCACTTGTGAAAATTATTTTTTAGGTTCCAAATCCCACCAAGCACAAACAAAATAAGATCAAAAAAATTAATATCCCATCATGAACTTTGCAAATTTGAAATGTACAAAATACATGTTAGGTTCCACATTCTAGTAAGCAACCAGATTGATAGAATCTAGAAATTTGTATGCACTCTACATGATTGTAAATTTACAAAGTGCATGATGGGCTCTATATCCCATAGAACATATAATTCCCCTTTTGTGGGATGTGTAATTATAGAAGAACTTTACACATTTTAAAATGTGTGAAGTACACTTCAAGTTCCACCTTATACCAAGTACCTTCCACCAATTACCTTTTGCATTATCCAGAACCTAAAGTGCACATTGCATGTTTGTAAATGTTTAAAGTACACTTGGAGTTTTAAATTATACCTAACCAAGCTAGCTACCTTTTTGGACATTAGATATACTTTTTACACCTTTAATTTACACTACCAAATGCCATTAAACTACATTTAATATAGAGTTTCACTATTTAACCAAGTGTTTAGGTTTTTTTCATTATCATTTGATAAATTGTTAAGTGTGTTCTTAGAGATTAAGAAATGACCTATAGCATTAAACCTCAAGCCATTTGAAAATTTGTAGCCATACCCTAAGCCACAACTACAAAACTCAAAGCCACATCACCAACACTTATACATGGTATTCTCCTTGAGCTATTTTTGTAATTTTTCATATAGATTGGTACCTTTTTCCAAGTTTTTCATTCTTGTAAAGATAATTTTTATATCAAATTTTCATTGCTTATTTTACATCATACTTAAGGTTATTTGTCAATTTGGAACTTATTGTAAATTCATTTATCCAAAAGTTGTAGTCATGGGTCTAGTGCATACTCTAGGTTTTTGTTTTCATAGAAGGAGTTCTAGATTTTTTCCCAAAATGTTCATTATCTAAAAACTTTATTTTTCCCTCTAAGGAATATTCCCAAGTATATACTTCCCATTCAAACTAAAAAATATTACACAAGATTCTCCAACATCCCTATGGATTTGGGACCTATCTTGAGCACCATTGATCTCCACAAGCCTTTAAGATTTTAGGGAAAGTGAACTTGCTTCAAGCACCCTCCACCTCTACAAAAACCTAAACTAATTTAGACACCTTCCATCTACATGGAAATCTAATGTGCTTTAAGCACCCTTCACCTCCATAGAAACCCAACCTACTCCAAACACCCTTCATCTCCACAAAAATATAATTTGATTATATCACCTTCTACCTCCATGGAACTTTTACCTACCTCAAAGACCTCCTAGATCTACTGAATATTTGAGTTTCTCTAAATACCTACATATCCTACTAGCTTCACATTTGGTTTCTCACAAGCAATAAATTTAGTTTTCATACCTCCTAAGAAAATGAATTTAAAATCCAAGGGCCCTGGAGTGACTCCTAGCTTGGATTCTAATGTTGTGGAGATAATAGATACATATTTAGGTCATATTGACCTAAGAGATTTTTGTGCTAGGATAGGCACATAATTTAAGAATGACTAGATCTAAAGTATCTATGAATCTAGCTTACCACAAGATATAACCTTCACATTTTTAGTTCAAATAATTTATTTGGTCGTTATAATGACCCAAAACTATGATCTTGATAAAACAAAGGTCTAAAATGAGAAAGGGGAAATGATTCTAAATCTAGACCTTAATTTTATCACTTTATTATTTATAATACCTAAATTCAAGAGTTACATAGATATAACTTCGCAAACATATACATAGTTCTTCAAATATAAATAATATGGGTGTCAAAAGATAATCAATAAATAATGGCTCAATTTCCCCAAACATTCCTCCATCAGGTTACCAAAGACTATGTATAGAACTAATTATATTGATGAAGTAGGGGACATTATCATATTATTGCACAAGGTCATTGGCAATCCTAATGCCAAGTGTTATCAAGAGTGGATGTAGTAGTATATCTAGACAATATGATAAAACAAATAATACATTCATTAGTCTTAATTATTAAGTGATTCCCTTCACAAGTAACTGATGGAGGTGAAAACAATGGTCAAGTTCTATACGACCTCCTACATTTTATACATCTTGTCCAAAGGAAGAATGTTTCCAAGCCTTAACATAGTTCCTAAATATATAAATAGAATATACAACTACTACCTTAATCTCAAATTGTAGGTTAGTAGATATAAGTTTAGGAGAGTGAATGATGCTTACATCTATATCATCATCATCATTTTTGATAAGGATCATTGGAGAACAATGGTTCTTAAAGCTAGTAATAGACAAGATCAGTGAATGGGGTTCCTATTTCATATAGTTCCCCATATTTTCTTACATCAGGGTTTTTGGGTTCATTGGTTTTCCATATACTCTTCCTTGATATATGAGTGATAAATGGGAACTAATGGAGTTTGTCAAGAAGATCATGGAGACACACAAGCTTCTTTCTGATAGGCATAAGGTAGGGATATATTTCCCAATTTCCATTGGCTGATACACATGCCAATCCCTCCTCAAGGCCAAATGTGTTAAGGCCAAGAGGGGTCAGATGACATTAAAAAATTTGGATTCTAGACCATTTTTTATGTATATGGAAAGATTACCAGTGCATTGACACTCATAATATATTCTCATGTGCCATAATATGAGGATTATTTGGTATATTTTAGAGATGAAAAAGTTGTCAAATGAGGGATTATTCTAGAATGTCCCTTCAAAAAATCAAAGACTATGATTTGGCATGAGTTATAGATAACTTTTTAGATGTTGAATCCAAAGTGGACCCAATTTATTACACACAAGTCATCACATGACCCTTACCACCACGTAGGTGGTCAAATCTAGAGTCTTGTTTTCTTTTTGACATAACATCTCACTTGATTAATAGAACTATCAATTGGCCAAGGAACAAGAGATTTCAGGTCACAAGAGAGACCATTGGGGTTAGATAAAAAATTATAAGGCTTAAAGTAGAGGGGATAGCTACATAAAAGGAGGGTCTAGGCAAATAATTAGAAGATCCCAACAAGAAGAAGAAAAATAAGAAAAAGACTAAGGCAAAGAAGAGAAAATAAGCAAAGAGGGAGAAACTACATAAAAACTAATTGATCTTTCATTTGAAGACATAGAATCAGTGGCACATGTTTCTATAGCTTGAGATCCCATAGATTTATATCCTATTTCCATTGCCCCCCTTCTCCTACTCACATTGTTCCAGAGGTTTCAACACCTCCACCACCTATCTCTACTCCTCCAACTTCTCAGGTTCCTATTTTGCATCATGTTTTAGTACTTATACCTCTTATTTCCATTCCCCCTACATCTAAAATATCCACTCCACCTACCATTCTATCTACATTTCCCACTATATTAAGATAATTAAAAATAATAAAAGAAAGTCAAGTGTACACTTAGGTTCCCCCATTAGTGGAATCTCAAATTTCCACTCCACCTTCCCTTCCTCTAATTCACCTTCCCTTTTCCTTATATTCCCTCTTTCTATTCCATTTATAATACCTTCCATTTCATATCCAGCCCTAAGTGGTCCTACATATTTTATTGATACATTTAATGACTTGGCTTCTACCCTTCCAAATGTCTCCAAATTCACAACCCCTGCTTCCATCTCCTCCACTTGATCTACTTTCATTATTTCTATATCCACATTACTTAAGAATAGAAGAAACATAGATGATTAGAGAAAATGTTGATTTGTATTCCACTGATAAAAGTGAACCTTCATAGGAACCTCCTAAGAAACCAATGGTAACATCTAAACAAGAGTCTACTTTGGTCATAGTGTCAGCTAGTGCATCTACATCAGCTATTAATTCTTTGGTGATAGTATCAAAATATTAAAGAGTTACTCCTAATTAGATATCTCAATCATTAGGGAAGAAGAGGAAGCAGATGATAAACCCAAAAACATTAGATTTTGGTCTCTTAGAGGTCAATAAGAAGTCCAAAATAACTCCCAAGACCCTCTCCAAGATATTCAATGATGACAAGGGAGAAAGGTATGCTGAAATTGCAGTCCCCCCATTAGACAAATCAAAAGATAATATTATGGTGGGAGACTATCAAATTTATCAGATCCACCTTAGATGGAAAATGATAAAATCACTCAAAAATGATGTACAAATTGGCATTGACTCTCTCTGAAAGAGAATGGATCATGACAAGGCCACCAATGATGAACTTAAGAAGTAAGTGGATTAGTTTACAAATACATTAAAAAAATTTACATATCCTAGTGGATCATTACAACAACCATAGGTAGTGCATCCAATCAGTTAGTTTTTAGATCAAGCCTTCATTGATTTAGTTAGAGAGATGACTCACATGGGAAGGGCTGAAAAAGAGTGGTCAGAGGAATTAATTAATAAAGGCAATAAGGTCAATTCTATAATTATGGATCACTATAGAATAATTAGGGAGAGAAAGAATACCTTAAAATATCACATTAATAAGTATGAAGAGTAAATTTAGGCTTTAAACTTGTACTATCCCAAATTGATAGTTTTAGGTTCACTTGACATAGATGTCCTCATTTTTTAAAACAAATATGGAATGATGAAGTTGAGCATGAGGAACTCCATAGGGATGCTCAATTTCAGATTATAGTATTAACATAAGCTTATCACCAAGCCAAGGAGGCTCATGATAAAGTGGTTGATGTATTGTATGACATTGATGGGATGATGAACATAATGTCATGAAAATAAATAGATAATGTGAATAATCTCCTTTAGGTTGAATATGTCCAAAATAAATTCAATAAAATAGTTGAGAAAGAATCTATAAAGGACACAATCTTCATCGTAAGTTTCATCCATTGGTTTCTCAGGTATGAAAGAACAATTGATAAGATGAAAATAAAAATGTATGGGATAAGGACTTTCAAGAAGGAATTATTTGATGTCCAAGCAAATTATGCATCCTCTCACATCTACTCCTATGAGATGGATCTAGAATTAATACAATAAATTTTTAAGGACTTTGATACATATGCTTAGAAACTACAAGCCAAGAGCGATAAAAAAGCTGAAGAAGTTCTAGATGTTGATTAATCTTTTCTCTGATTAAATATTTTCAAATGTTTCAAATTCCATTTATAATTTTATTTTAAAAACATTATAAGTTTTAATTGTAAATATATATCTCTTTTATAACCCTTTTTGAGAAAGAAAACACATATTTCACACTTCATATTTTGATAATGTGAAAGTGTAAAAGCATGAAGTGAAAATTGTAAGGTTCATGCTGACAAAGTGGTAAGACATAAAATTTTTAAAAGTCTCACTTGTGTTTTTCAAGTTAGGTTTTTTCATGAAAATAGACTTATCTTTTCTATTTGGGCACTACCTAGTTGCATGAAGAGTTATTTTATCTACTAGAGATGAAGAAGCCTTGCATGGAGACTTTCAACACCATACCATGCCATGCTATGTCATTCCACCTCAAAAATCATGCCCAACTTTTTCATGTCAATTTAAATTTGTTCTACAAGTCCATGATGCCATAAATAGAAGAGTTTGCCTCTTTTAAGAGGGTTTCATTTTTCATGATTTTCCTACTAGGCATTTAAGTATGGACAACTACAACTCATCTCTAAGATATTTTTTAGAAACATGGGTAGACCCCATAACCCAATCCATCTTTTTCTTGTTAGAGGATATAATTTCTACATTTTGATTATATTTTATACATGTTGTAGCATTTAGGATAGAAATAAATTGAATATTTGCCTTTCTTATTTGATAAATCTCTGTTTATGTCAATTATTTGGTTATTTGTGGAAGTTTGTTTCTTATTTTAGTCACAAGAGTTTCATTTGTGGTGTTTTTGCCCTTTTGAAAATATTGTTTTATTAAAAAAATAACTCTTTTCCTTTTTTTGAGAATAGCTAAATATTTCATATGATTTCTCATTTGTATAAGTGTGTTAAACTCACTTCAATATAATTCTCTATTCCATTGTGTTTATCAAGCAGGAATTAACACCCACTAAAATATAGTGCAATCACCATTCTAAGTTTTTGTAAAGTTTTATTCTTTCCATTTTCCCTATCAAATTTTTAGTTTAGGAGAAAAATATATTAAAATATTAGTATTTTCATGCAACTAGTATCCTACCAGTTGCATCAGATATAATGAAAGGAAGTCAGCCTTCTCCCAAGGTTAACCTCAATCTACCAAAGTTACATGGTTTAGAGGTTTTCCAATTGTATCATTAGGTTTTTAATGGTGAGATATTCCACATAAAAATCCATGAAAAATTTATGTGATAATAGTTAATGACATTTAGTTTCATCTCATTTCAATTTAAACTTACTAGTTAAATTTCATGGGTTCACTTTCTTACCAAATGGTAGTTACTCATTAACTTTACATATCTAGTCATTTTGTTATAGATATATATCAAATTATCAATTAACCACTTCATATATTTGTTTTTAGTCTTTCCTTATGTGTGTTTTGGTTATTTACTTCATGGATTTTGACATTTCTCCATTTTTCACTCACTTGAACCTTTATATTTGTATCCTTGATTTATATTTTCCAATGTTGCAAGTTGATGTAGTTATGCCATGTGGAATAATATTAGGCCTACAAGAACTTAGTCACTTAGAAGAACAAGAATTTGAGGCTCTTAAACTATGTACATATGTATAACTATTTTATGTAATGGAATGTTGACATGTGGTGTGATATTAGGGACTCAGAGGTATAGAGACTTAGAACTATAGAACCGTCCATTAACTAAGCATTTATTCTTTAAATCTCTTGACCAATAGAATTATACAAATTGTCATCTTCTTAGATATTCAAAGATTTAGGGTATTATACAATGGGTCCTCATGAAAATTAAACTTGTGTAATCCCTCTATAGTTCCAGATTAATGGAAGTTTTCCACCTATCACACCATTAGGACCATGGGAGCTTGGAACCATTAGATGATTAAATTTTTTTTCAAATATTTTGGTGTTACATGTAACAAAATATTTAGTGTGGTGTGTTATTAGGGCTCATATACTTTGATTACTTAAAATTTTCTTTGAGGCATTAAAGTCTCCATGCAATGCAGTAATGACACATGTCTAGCTATTAGAACGTAGGCTATTTGAAGACTTATAAACTTTTTTTAAAGAGTTATGGTTTTTGGATAATGTAAATATGCCACCTATCATTATTTTTGATGAATGAAGGCAAGTCCTTAATATTAATAACTTTGACAAGTCTTTATTGATTGTCCTAAAAGTACATAAAACTTAGGAAACTAAAATGAAGGACATTAGTATCGTTACTCCAAATAAACCATGAAAAATATAAAAACCCAAGGTTGAAGGTAAATTAAAATAATTGTTCAAGATTTTATTTTCATATATTAAACTTTATCCAAATGTAGACTTTGAGGAAAACCTTAGGCCTTTGAAAAATAAAACTAGATTCATGTATGTCTAATGCTTAGAGGACCCTAAATAAAGGTATTCAAGTCATAGTGGATCCCCATTGAATTTCATAAAATGTGTTGTGTGTGTTTAAGGCACAACAAGTTTTTGACCTACTCCAACCCCTACACTTTCTGTAACACATTCAGATAGGCATCTCCATGGATCTTATTTAAGGATTAAAAAAATATGGTGTAAAGTTAGTCATTCTAGTGGTAAATCACCTATCTAGATATGCCTTTTTTGGTCCCTTGGCCCATCCTTACACTTATTATAATATCACCCAAACATTTCTTGATCAAATATTTTATCTTCATGGAATATGAGTCTTTAATACATCTAATCACAACTTATTTTTCATAAGTAACTTCTAGTAGAAACTCTTTCAAGCAAATAGTTACCCATCCAAAAATAAGCTTTGGTTACCACCCAAAGACACATGACCACACTAAAATTGTTAATAAATGTACAAAATCATAATTTTTTTCTTTTCATTTGATCAAAAACATAAATGGTTTAAATGTTTCTACTTATATAATGTTGGTACAACACCACCTATCACATAGCCACCATGATGACTCCTTATGAATTTGTCTATGGTAAAAAAAACACCATATATTTGTTCTTATATTTGTAAAATATTTCATGTGTAATAAGTAGACACTAACCTCAACACCTGAGCTAATATTCTTCACCTTCTAGAGGAAAATAATGATATGTCACAAAATCACATGAATTTGAAGGTAGATCAACATTATCCTAAACATACCTTCTAGCTTGGAGATATGGGTTTCTTCTAACCAAAAAATTATAAAAAATAATTTCTTAAGATAAATTACGTTATAAAACTTCTCCCAAGTTCTATGGAATTTATAAGGTTCTTCAATAGGTTGGTCTTATTGCATACAAGATGGAACTTTCACCCTCTTCATGTGTCCATCCAATTTTTTATTTCTCATGTTTAAATAAATTTATAGACCATAATCTCATGCTTACAAAGTTTTTCATAATATTTATGTATAATTCCCTATCCTTCTTGAACCCAAATCTATTTTTTATAAAATCTCTCATAATATTAACAATTGAACCATCATTTAGGCTCTATTCTAGTGGCATGGAATGTAACTAGAGTATGTGGCATGGGAGTCCATCCTTCAACTCTAGAAATAGTTTCCTCATATTTAGTCTTGAGAGAAAATATTTTTAGAGGGGAGGAATTTTAGGATCCATTCATACTAACTCTTTATTTATATTATTTCTTTTTAAAAATAATATTTAATAAAACCTACATACTATACTATGCTTATAAATATTCAACTAAAGTAAACGGTTGTAAATGAGAAAAAACTAAATTAAATGATGGGTTAGAATGTTTTTAAATGGATAAGGTAAAATAGTCAACTAAATATGGGTCTATGAAACCTAAAGTGATTTATGGAAATTATAATAAATCATATATATACACGAACTTATTTGGTATAGATAAATACTAAGAAGGGATACACATACATTCATTCATAATGGAATAAATAAATAAATATCTAATTTATTAGCTAAATAAAGAAAGAGTTTAGGAATATAAATACTTACTTTGTGGTGGACCCAATGCCACTTCAATCTCTCACTTGGATCACATGGATATTTACAAGAAAATGTTTTATATTGAATACATCAAATGGTTAGATGAAGACCTAAATTTTCTCAATTGGGAACTTCTAGTTACTCCTCCTATTGATATTTCAATAACACTACAAGATAATACTTTTAAATATAAGGTTATAAGCCACTAACTATCCCAATACTTCCTTATGGTATAAATGTAAACGAAAGAAGAGTGAATGAGTTTGATATTATTGTCTATGCATGAAGTTTGACTTGTATATATGGTTCTAATACCCAAAACCAACCTTAAACTCTAATTTGATATAGCTAGAATATGTCAACTATCATAGTATGGTATTGTCTAGGTTGATACAAAACAACTTTAAGAAACAAACTCAAAATTATATTGGGCTAGTCAATACCATACAGAAAGAGTAAAGGTATAAACAAATGATATGGATAAGATCAATACCATAATACATCTATAAATTATTAAATATGGATAGGAAATAAATATAAGGGATAGATTTATAAACACTTAGAAGAGGTTATACTAATATTAGTAATCGTTTAATCATGTTATAATAGTAATGTCTATCATAAAACACCACAATCCATTCCCTTGCCATTCTAGGTAGACCCTTTAAGTCATCCACTTTAGGATATTCATGAATAAATAATTCATTACAATATAAAGCATCGATTAATAATAAAGTGAATATTATTATGTGTATAAATAAAGGTCACACATCCTTATGGTGGGATAATTTTAAAGCTAAAATATTGTGCAAGGGAAAAGATAATATGGATAAATGTAATAGATTCATCATGAATATGAAGGATAAATTATTTATTGTGAATTATAACATGAGTTTTTCAATAGGTTTTAAAACATGAGACAAATGGATATGAGAGTAATAGATTACACTAAATAGTTTTTTAGACTTATAATTATATTGGGTCATGCTTAATATGATGATGATAAAATCTTTAGGTATGTAAATGGGTTGTGCATTAAATTTCAATATGAGTTTGGTATAATAAAATTATTGTCTATTGAAGAAGATTACTAGTAAAATTATTTTTAAAAAGAAATTATTGTACAAATAACATGGATCAATATGAGGAAAGGTAAAATTCACTCATGTAAATGGATAAAGATGTAGATTAAGTAGAGGATATTTTTCACAATAATATGAGGCAAGTACTTTATAGTATAATGATGATAATAATCATAGGTATAATTATTCTAATACTCATAGGTAGGGTAAATTTTAGAGTTAGATGATCCTATGGATAAGTTGGAGGTTATGGATTCTATGGTACATGTTGTAGATATGGTGAAATTAGACATAGATCATTTGAGTGTCCACATATGCATAATAAATGTGGTAATATAACTAATATTAGCGTTAAAATCACACAAGATAATAATGAAAATGTTGCATCTATTCATAAAATACATGAGATATAAAATTGAGAAAATCTCATGATGAAGAGGGTTTTTTTGAAGCCAATGAAAGAGGAGAATAGTCCTTTGAAAAGTTAGAATTTGTGCAAAGACATTTGTAAGTGTTAAGATAAGTGATATAAATTGATTATTGATAGTGTTAATATAGATAATAACATTTTTCAAGAAATAGTAGATAATCTTGGTTTGAAGAGAATTATGCATTTGAATCCATAAAATGAATCATGGTTGTTGAAGGGATTCCATTTTTTGGAAAATGATCAATGTATGGTAAGTTTTCAAATTGGTACATATAAATATGAATTTAGGTATGATATAATTCGCATGGAATATTTTCACATATTTATTAAAATGCATTTACAATTTTATCACAAGGTGAAAAATGATGGTCATGATAATACATACACTGGTGAAAGATTTAATATAGCATTATTTGAATCCTTTGAACGATAAAATTGAAGAAGTGGAAACTAGTCCAATTTTTTTAATTATTTTAATAAATCAATTTATAAAAGAGGTGAAGGAATAAATAAGATTTGAAATAATCCATAAATCTACACTAGTTATGAGCATAGGCAAAATAAAGTAATAAATAATTTAACATGAGGTGAAGGGGGTGATAAGTGATTTTTTAGATATTATTTCAAATGGTGTACTATATGGGTTGCCATAGATGAGGAATATTAGTCGTTGCATGAATATGATTCCTAGATCTAATTTAAAAAATAAAGTAGCATATAGGTTGACACCTAAAGATAGTGTAGAGGTAAAATTGTAATTACATGAGCTATTGGATAAAGGATTGGTTAGAGAAAATTTGACCCCATATTTAGTACCAAAAGTATTAGTGCTTAGGAGTAATGGAGAGTGGAGAATGTGTAATGATTATAGATCCATTAATAAGATGACAATTATCTATAAGTTTTCATTGATATGCATGGATGATCTGACAAATTTATTAAATGGAGTAATTTAATTCATTAATATTGACTTGAAGAGTGGATGCCACTAGATTTTCATAGGGGAAGATGTTAAGTGAAAGATTATGTTCAAGACACAAAAAGGATTATATGAGTGGTTGGTTATGTCATTTGTGCTAACTAATGCACCAAGTACATTGATGAGACTAATTAATAAAGTCCTTAAGCCATTTTTTATATTTTTCCCTTGTATATATTGATGAAATATATATTATTAGTTGAATGATGAAATAAAAGTTGATACATTTGTGCAAAGTACTAGAGAAGTTATTAGATGGAAAATTTCTCATGAATGCAAATAAATGTGGTCTTATGAATAAGGAATTGGTATATATGGCCTTTATAAATTCCCAAGAAGGTTTGTATATAGATCTAGAGAAGGTGAAAGATGTATTTGATTAATCATCATAGCATAATACATTTGAGGCATGTAATTTTCATGGATTGGAGAGTTTTTACAATAATTTCATTACGAATTTTTGTTGAATATACACAATGATTAAAGAGGTAATGAAAAAAATAAAGATGAGTTTTTTGGATAGGGGAAGTAGAAGATAGTTTTTAGTAGTTGAAGAAAAAAGTAATTAAGCAGCTAGTTTTAGCATTACCATATTTTTAAAAATTATATTAAGATGTTAATGGAATATAAATATGTGAAATATTAAAACAAGAAGGAAAACCTATTGCATATTTTAGTGATAAGATAAATAATGTGAAATGCAAGTATTCAATATAAGATCAAGAGTTATGTGTAATTGTAGAAAACCTCAATAAGTGGAAACATTGTCTAATTCATAAATAATTTATTTTTATATAGATTATTAGGCATTACAATTCATAAATAGTTAGGGTACATCGAATCAAATACTTATGAAGTGGGTTGAAATCTACTTGAAACATAATATTAGAAAGTTTTATTATCGAATGAACTAAAGATGAAATTCATATGAACTTATATTATGAAATAATAATATATAAATGATGAATATTTTTTGGGACTATGGAAGGCATGTGCAAAACCAATAAGTGAAATGAGACATAATTTTTAGATTATTTTTTAGTAATGTTTATTATTTAGAGGAAGGAAATTGTATATACCTAGAGGTTAATTGAAATAGAATTTGAGTTATGAAAATCATATTGGAAGTTTAGAAGGTAATTTTTATTATTGAAATACATTAAAAAAATAGTGTAAAACTAATTTTGGATACATATGACCATAAACATATGTAGATTTATTCAGGAGTATAGTGTTTGTCAACTAGCATAAGGGAGATTTCAAAATGTAGGATTGTATCAATCGTTATGTATTTAAAAGAGACATTGAGAGGATATTTATACACTATTAATTTTCATATTTTTATTTTAATAAATTCTCTCTTGTAGGACTCATTGGTATATCAATCTCCATAATTGCACATCCTAAATACTTCACTGAGAAATAACTAGGGTAAACATGTGGCACTTTGTAAGATATGTTTGCATACTATTTAATCATACCTTCACTATGATTAGTTTGGACTCCTCTGAGTCTATTTCTTATTTCTCATCTCCTCACATCTAATTGTACTATCCACCATATATGTCCTATAGAATTGTCTCAATTGATATAGTTTGTTTCCTCATATTTATCTTTATATTGTATTGACACAAATAATATATTTCTAAGTTTTCATATGAATTATGTATTGTATTGAGACCATCGATACAAAAAAGGATTGATAGATATGGTTATAATGTATCAATCTATAATAATACCATAAATTTAAAATACCAATTGATTTTTATGTTTGTATCCATATAGATATGGGTCATAATTATCATTCCCAATAAACATCACTAGTGTACTCTACTTATTTCCACATTTATGATCTTTAGTAGTGAAAGGAGGAGTTAGATAAAAATGTCTTATTCTTGTGGAGGTATTTGAAGCTTAATAGGATGATTTTAATCAAGGAGGTTCCTCATGGTCTTTGGAGTTCTGAACTAAGGATATTTAGGTCTTCATCCTTCCCATTTTATGTTTTCACTTACAAAATATCTTAAAATGTGCCATTAGAGCTAAGGGGAGATTGATGTGCTAGAAATTCAATCCAAGGTCATTATATTTATCCTAATTCTCTTTCTTTTTATTAATTTTGTGTGTGTGTGTGTGTGTGTGTGTGTGTGTGTGTGTGTGTGTGTGTGTGTGTGTGTGTGTGTGTGTGTGTGTGTGTGTGTGTGTGTGTGTGTGTGTGTGTGTGTGTGTGTGTGTGTGTGTGTGTGTATGTGTGCACGCGCGCACGCGTGCACACGCACTTTACTTATTATTAGATTAACATAAATTTTTTTCCTTTTTTAGTTTCTCCTTATACTAAATAAGTAGTATAGGATTTTAGGCTTTCTATTAAAACCATAGTTTAGGACCAAGTATAAGATGAATTTTCTTAGAATACATTACATCTAACCCTTTAGGAATTTATATCTTGTTTGGCTTAAGGTTATTTCCTATCTTGGATTTATGTTGCCCTTGTTCATCAATTATTTACATGCAGTTACCTTATTTTATCCTTGATACCCCCTTTATTATAGACATTTCTATACATCATTGATTTTATCTTTAGACCTAGTTAGACCCCATATCCCATATCTTAGGCATAAGTTTTGGATATTTATACCATCTATATTGTGTGTGGAATACCTTATATCATATTTATAATTACCATTAGGTTATGTCATTATCTTTAAGTATATGTAGGTCTATTTTTATCTCTTGTTTATACCTTAATGTATAAATAGAAAGATTTTTTTTATATTGGTTATCCTAACCCAAAGATGCATATATAATTATGTATTTTGTTTAAGGGTTTCCTTTAATGTAGAGAGGAAATGAGTCGATATTTTTGTGGTTGATATATTTTTAAATATGGCACATTTTATCGCTAACAATTTAACTTTTGATGCAAAAAATATTGTTAAATTAAATTTTAGGGATATTATGAGTTTGCATAGTTTTCTTCATAATATAATATTAGACAGAGATATGAAATTTCTAGGACATTTATAGAGGATAGTGTGGAGGAAGTTGAACGCCAAGTTTTTATTTAGTTTAGCATATCATATATAGATGGATGGATAGATAGAGTTAGCTATAAAAAGTTTTGAAAATATATTGTGATGTTTAATTTAAGTTAAGCTATGATCATGGGATAATATTCTGGCACAAGCTAATTTCGCATATTAAAAAATATGCAAGTTGGTGTATAATAAAAACACTATTCTAAGTTGTGTATATGATAAGTCAAAGAGGAATTATTTAGTTGCATGACATTATAAGTAATAAAATGAAAAGTGTAGATGTAGAGGACTTTTTAGACCATATAAAAGACATGCATAATATAGTGCGTGAAAAATTGTAAAAGATTACAATATAATATAAGTAGCATGCATGCATGATGAAAATGGAAGTATAGTATCAATTTGGAGACATGGTATTAACACACTTTCAAAAAGACAAATTATAAAAGGAACATACAATAAAATGAAGTGGAAGAATATTGGACCATGTAGAGTGTTGTGGAATTTTTTGATGAATGCATAAGAGATTAAGTTACTTGAAGGAATTGAAAATTCACCTATTCTCAATTTGTAAAAATTTATCTAAATTATAAATGGCATAATTGTGGAAGCACATATCAGATTCAAATTCAAATTCTAGAGAGATGTAATGACCTCTTTGTGCTACTCAAAACCTACTACAATTTTTTTCCTTTAATTAACTTAATTACTCTCGTGTAAAGAAAATGAACCCATTTCTCACCAAAATCTCACCTCTATTTTCAATAATGAATATTGTATTTTCAAACTATGATTAATCATTTCATATTATTATGGGAATTCTATGAATTTAGTATCAATTTTTCAAATACTAACACCAAGTTACGATTGTAGAACATGTGGAATATGGAACAATAAAAGACTACTTCCTCCAATAATTAGGGCCACTATGAATTCATCATAAGTCTTCATTGCCTTTTCTCAAGATAAATCTTCCAATTTTTTAATCACACATAAATATCCTTGTGGTCATTGTGGACTATTATGACCTGTATCACATAATTATCGAAGACTATAATATTACCATATAGGCTATTATGACCCTTATCACATAAATTTATAATTATCCAAGGATATAATTATTACTATATGATGTCAAAGATGCTTGCATATTTTATTATACATATGCACTTGATAGTTTAAAGGGTGGGACACTTATCAATTTTATCCAATTGTTCGTAGGCATACATGGTTGATTAAGTGAAGACCTTACTAGTTGGGTGATGCTATGTTCCCATAGCTTTGTGTATAATGATACATGGCATCATTTCATCGAGTTACAACTAGGCTTGATCTCTTGAATACAATCCTTTCCTTTTTCTTTGTGGACAAGCACTATGATGACACTTGGCATCTTCTGATTGGATCATAAGATCATGAGGTAGAGACATGAAGACATGTAATTATTTAATTTAAATTGTAGTACTATAAATTAGATACATGTAGATATAAGTGGTGACATCACATCCATTATACTAGGAAAATATGTGAGATCGTGCCATGTGGTAGCACATGATTTTATAACATGCATATAAAATACTTTATTACAAAGGCCCTAGTTAAAATCCATAATCCCAATAGTAATTCATATTTGAAAAGTGGAAATATTAGTTTACCTCACAAATCCATAATCCTCGATGCTATGACAACTTACTTTGCAACTTGGGAGTGTGCATGTGTATGAAATCATGACACATGGCCAAGAGGAGACAATTAAAACTCATGAATTAGATGAATTTATGAAGGTTGTGCCAAAATTAAATGACTACATGTGGCATGCTCAGGATTATTGCATAAAATACACAACTAAGTAGTAGGCTATGAAAATGTGACAAATGATCAGTTGTACACAAGTCAATAATCAAACAAACTAAAATTGGCTAAGTAAATAAATTTTGACCAAGCATGAATAAGTATGAATATAAGAAGAAAAATATAATTAATATTCCAAAAAATTAAGGAAATAAATCAATTTTCAATTTAATTCCATGCAACTAAGTCAATAACACATGTGACCAAGCATGAATAAGCATGAAGGCAAGTGATTATGTCCTTGGGTTTGAATGATAAAAGGAAAATCCTAAACTAAAACTTCAATGAAAATAAATAAAAATATTAGAGAAAATTTATAATAAGACCTTCATGCCTTATATATTAAATCACAAGGTGATAATGTAAAGGTACTTAATCTCTTATTCTACATCAAATTCATACAAAGTTATACCTGATTGAAAGCTGAAGACATAAGTAATAAAAATCATAAACCATTTTTCCAAACTTCATCTCAATACAAAACAACCATCAATTTTTTTTATGATTATCCACTACATGACTAAAATTCATAACATTAAAATCAATTTTAACTTTGTCTACAAGTCTACTCTTTATGAGATGACCAAATAAGTCATCATGCTCCAAATTAGATCTGATTTCATGCATAAGGTCTTCCTTTGTTTTATGTATTAGTTTATTGTGAATCTGAAACATGTATCTAAATAATTCCTAATATAAGGAAAGGATGTATTTTTAATATATTTATTTAGATCCAAAGTGTGTTAAATATAAAATACATTAAAAATTCATCTATCATAACTTATATTAGCATTATCTTATTCTTTTTCTTGGTCATACTATGTTGCCCAATTTCCACACTTTACTAATTATAAAAACTTTTTAAAATAAAACCTAAAAGGAACCATGAAATATTACTTTTTTGGTACAAACTATTATTACTAATTTGGCCTGTTAAGGCCAAATACCAACACTTATAACTCAAAAATTCACAGGGATACTTTTAATAGACTTTGCAAGGTGGTTTGCTAGGTGTTTTAGACTAAAAATGACAAGTCTTGGTCCTTAAATGTTAAATTATGAGTCAAAAGGTGAGTAAAAATTCCAAATTACCTTAAAATACATTTATTTTATTGATATTATCCTTAGTCATAAGTTTCATAAGCTAAAAAGGTGTTTTCATGCAAGTTTTAAGCTAAAATGCCCTTTTTTAGATTACACGTGCCCTTTTTGGATACTTTAAGGTGTAAAAAGGGTTATTAATTTTTTTTAAATGTTAAATAACTCTTTTTATCTTTATATATCCCTAAAATTGGTGGTGGAAGACTAAAGTTTGAATAAAAGGCAAAATCAAGGATTTTTTCATGCATTTTCCATGAAAGGTATGGATTTGTATGGACCATTCCATACATCAAAGGTCTAAATAATGAATTTTAGGATATATAAGAGGTTAAATAATATATTTAAGGTAAAAATATTCAAAATACGTCCAAAACTGGTTCACATCTATCATCTTGCTAGTTTGCACATAGGGATAGCCCTCCAAGTTTTTAAATGGTACGGCCATGAGACATAAAATATAGGTCTACAATTTTTGAAAAATAAATTATAATAATAGAGATTATATATGGATAAATTTTTTCTCAAATTTTTCTTATATCATTCATGAAGCATCAACTTAAGTTAAAGCATACATCAACAGTCTTGCATGCAAGAAGGCAGCTGATTTTCAACAATTTCTCCTCATTGGGGCATTATATCAAGAAAATTCAAGTTTTCAAGGATTCTTAGGGACATGATTTGCCCTTCCATGGAATCCTTCAGTCATTTTACACATTCTTTAGTGCCAAATGGAGCTCAATAATAGGTCTACAATACAAATCTATATTCTAGAAGCATAAAAAGAAGAATTATATGATTTATGAGAGAGAAAGGGTTTCAAGATTTCTTATTTTATTCTTAGTAAGGATCTCCATCATATTCATATGTAACTCAGAAATTTTATCAAGATATTATTAATAAAATTCATAGCAAAAGACCATAATTGTGTTCTCAAGCATCTCAAAAGTCCGTATTTAACAAATGTTAAGTTTTTTTAGCATTTGTTAAGGTATTTATAAAATTCCTAGGTTTCAAATTCACCTTATTATCCTCATATAATGGCCCCAAAATGTATATTTTAGGTAGCTTATAAGATCATTCTTTCATAACACCTTCAAGGTGGCTTTGGGATTCCCCTTTCATGCTCTTTTCACTCCATTTTGGTCTTTCTTCATGATCACTGTTACATACTACCATTTCCATTATAGTAATTAATCTCCATCTCATCAATTAACTATCATAAAAAAACAATGAGTGAAAACCATCATGAATGTGAAGGAAGGTATTCAAACCTTGATATTTTTCACCACCTCATGAGTCTCCACCTACATTAAGTTAAGAGCAAAGTTATGGTTTTTCATGAAGTACATAAGCCAAGGTAGATAAAGAAGATATATTCTTAAAGGTATATACACAAATGATCTCAACAAGATGTAAAAAGATAGGGAAAATGATAAATAATGTTTTTCTCCTTTTTTAAGCCCAAAATTCAAACTCTATTTGTATAAATATAGCAAGTATAGTCATTTGTAGGATCAAGAAGGACGCAAATTAGTTTTGAAAGTTCACATCATGGTGAATTCATATGAGTGAAGGTTGAAAATGTTTTCAAGGGTTTTTAATCCATATATGGTTTCAATAATGGATCATAAAGAATGATAAACCCATTAAAAAAGGCTAAAGTGTCTTTTAAGACACCTACAGGTTAGAATGAGGTCAAAATCACCTACAACAAGCATGTGTCTTGGCAGTCTATAGGTATCTAATGATTGGTGCCTAGTTAGATCAATCAAATACTTGACTAAAAAAAATGAATTTAATATAATAAAGAGAATATATAAATAAAAACACACTATATGTTCTTAAATATCTCAAGAAGCACAAACATACACATACAGCCAGCCTCAAGAATGAGTTATAGTCAAGCAGGTGAACAAGGATTTAAGGTGAATTTAAGTGTATATAAATTCAATAAGGGTTATGATATTATTAAGAGATAATCATGGATTTAATTACATTACACATCATCCCTATTATTAAAACTCCCTAAAATACCCTCAAACCTTTCCACCATTTATATAGTCAACTACAGTCAATATAGCATAGTCAAGAATAAGAGAAAATTTTGTTTCCTAAAAGCTGAGATAATGGTATGAAGGATTCATGAATAAATTATGGTTTCAAATTATAGGATTATTAAGGTTTATATATGAAATTATACAATAAATATTCAATAATCTAAAAACATTACCTATAACCATCATCTACATGCTTTCTTTCAAGCTAGTATAGAGTTGACAACAAGTGTTCAATGGAGAATGAGAGCATGGTATGATTATGAAGTTTTGTATTCAAGAGAAAAATAATTATATAACTATGAAAATTATTAAATAGGATGATATGGGACTTCAAAAACTCAATTCTATATTTATTTTCACCTTAAATGTAAATCTACATCCTTAAGTACACAGTCTTCCTTAAAGCTAGTATACAAGTTGATAACAAAGTTGTTTATAGAGAAGTTTGATGTTCAATAGGATGAATAAATAGTAAAATTATTATATGTATCATCAATAAATCATTATATTTTTTCTAAAACATGATACATAGTCAAGGTCAATTGTGGTTACACCTACAACCATACAAATGGCAAGTTCCTCCCTCACAGTCACCTATTAGCAAGGTGCAAAATCAAATATGCTTTCATTCAAGTAAAATGAACTATGAAGTGAATTAAGAATATTAAATTGATAAAATTGAAATTATATAAACATTTTTAAATATATAAATACTACTAACTCATTTAAGATGAAATTACAGTAGGTTGTATAGAATAAGATTATGTATAAGGATTAAAACAATCCTTGAAGAGTAAATACACCAAATGAGGAGATGAAAGGAAGTATCAAACCACTATCACTTCAGTAGAATAAAAGGTAATATTTGAGGGATAATTTTATCTTTAAAAACTTATATTTCCCATGAAATTCACCTATAGCAATGCTTTGACATTCATGTCAATGAGGTTCTTGAAGGGGCTTAGGTCTGCAATAGGTGGCATAAGGTTTCAAGGTAACTAATGGGGATGAGACCACTGAAAATATAGTATTTTAATGATATAATAAAATAATAATCACCATGATCAATCCCAAATCAAGTCATAAATAATAATAACATAGTCATGTTTAACATAACTTACACATAGTCAATGCCTAAAAGACATTATTGAGAGAATTTTGAGGTTTCTAAGCACCTATAGGTGGAATTAAGACCTCAAAATTGGTGAAGATCATCATTAAAACTTTATAAATATTATAATTACATACAAGAGGTAAAATTATTAATATATATGCTCATTTTTTTATACATCCCCATACTTGTCTCAAGACAATCATGATGGAGTTAGAAGAGGTCCTTAGAAGGTTTTCAATTTTTGATAGAGGGTTGAAAATTAATTAAATTTTTTGATAAGAATGATGGGGTTTTTTCAAATCTTAAAACTCCTCTTTATATGTTACCACACTCTTATTAAAATACAAACCATGCCCTTAAGGGCTAAAATAAGCAAACAAGCCTAAGGATATATGCTTATTAAAGAGGATTTTCAAAGGTATTTAAATATTAAATGATGTTTTTAATCTTAGTTTATCACATGAAAATCCTTAAAACCCATCCATCAGGGTTTGGTAGGCCATTTTTGTAAGAAACCATATAGGTAGTCCTAAGAAGCACCAAGGCAAAATGGAGTTTAGGAATAAAATTAAGGTCACAAGGGATATAAATAAGTGTGAATAAATACATTATGATATATTCCAACCTTCATATCCCCTTATAGGTGCCTCAAACCATCAAAACCCAATTTTAGGCCTAAAAAACTATGAAGGCACTTATAGCCCTACCAAGAAATCATGAAATGGTGTGATGAGGTGTTTCAATTTTCTAGAGAAGGTATTCCAAGCATACGAAAGACAATTTAATTGTCAATTTCACTCAAAAAGAGAAATTTGAATTCTAAAGTCAAGACACCCATTCAAACCAACTATTGAAGTGCTCATATCTTTCACCACATGAGAGTTTATAAAAATGCTCTTAGAATGATTGAGGACCCTTATTAAATTATAATTCATGAATAGTTGAGTTTGGTTGAGTGATTGTAATTTATTAACAATCTCTAAGAGCATAATCATGTCCAGAATGAATTCAAAACCCTACAGGAAAACTTCTTTATAGATGTATCTTTCATACCTTTTTCATGGGAAGCTAATATTATTAGGAAAGTTGAGTTGGTATATACAATAAATATTCATGGAAATATGTTTGGTTTTGGATTACTATACATTATGAACCATTGTTAAGAAGTTTCACCTCCAAAACCCTCCCAAACCCTTGTAAGGACCAATTTTGAGAAAAATTAAATTTTATTGCAATCAAAAAATCATGAATTAACTTGAAAACTCTTCAAACATGAATTAAACTAGGATAAGGTCCTGAAAATGGTACTTTTTTGTATGTAATTGTATGTATTATGGTATAAATCAAGTTTTTGAGAGAAAAAACACAAAAGATGAGGTAAAAGGTAGTTTAAAATAATTCCAATCCATGGAGATCAAATTTTAGAACATTTACTTCATCCTCAAATCATCATTTGATCATAAATATGCCTATAAGTGTCCTTGAGAGCTCATCTCAAATAGCTAGTATGCACAAAATGAAGGAAAAGCTACCCTAGTCAGCTAGTTTGACTAATTTATAGATGTTTCAATCCAAGAAGGACCCATTTAATTACATAAGGAATTCTTTCATGTCTATAATTCATTTTATTTTTAGGTATCAATGTTTTAATATAGGTTATAATGGCTATAAAATGCAAGAAGTTAGGCTACTAGGGATATTTGGCCTAGTAGGCCTATTTGAACAATTAGGTAAAGATAAAATTGGCATTAAAAATATATCAAAGGAGTTAATAAGGATTTATCATGCCATATATATAGTTTTAAAGTGGATCTTACATGTGCATTCAATATTTAAGTTATAATTCATATACAGGAGGGCTTAAGAAGCAATTACCTAGTCTTAAGAGCCAATCATTCTGAGTTGACTAAACATGAGTTGACTAGAAATCCATACATACTCCATGGTTTCCATGAAATATAAGTCATCTAGTTATATTTGTATTATATCAAGTGGAGTTATTTACCAAATTGCAGCATAACATACTAAAGAAGAAGTTTGACAAGCCAAATATGGGCCCACCACCTCATTCCAATACCAAATAGCTCATGCAAGGAATTTCAAAAAAATAGATATCTTAATGACTATTTGATTCAATTTAAAGTTGATTTTGAATTGAGTTAATGTTTATTTGACCTCATCTTCTCTCTTCTATGACAATCTCTTAGCTTTCTCTATTCCCTTGATCTATATATTTAGGCTTTTAGGCTTATTTTTAGGATCCCTCTCTTGGGCATGATTAAAATATGACAATATTTAGCTTTGTAACCTTTTGAGATCAATAAAATGACTATTTTTAGATTCCTATATACTATTATAGACTGTTATATTGGTCTAATTTGCACATATGTTAATACTTTCTCCTTTGTCAAGTCCTAACCTTACCTAATTAATAGGATGTCATCTTATGTAGGTCATATAAAATTTTTGATGGTAATTTATTGATCTAATAGTGGATATATTGACTGGTTAGTTCCCTAAATTAGGCCTATTCCATCATTAATATCATGCTTTGATCATTTGATAAAGCCTTTATGTGAAATACTATTGCATAATAATCCTTTGGAGTTGTACGATTCAGTGATTTGTTTGTCTTATCATTGTTTTAATGAGTTAAAATTGAGTGGATGAACCAAAAATACAAGTGTATCACCATCAATATAATATATTTCCCTTTTAGTTATCCTTCTAACCATTTTCATCCCAAAAATCATAGTAGGTTTTAATAAGCTAATAACCAATGATACATCAGAGGAGCTAGCCTCAAAAATATATAGGTCTACTATGAGTATAGGTTTCCTATACCTTAGACCATTCTAATGTTAGTCCATGTGTGAATGAAGATCCAAGCAATCTACCTTCAGTAGGGTGCCATCTAGGTTGTTAACAGTTTTGGTACACCTCATGGGATAGAAATCTAACCATTAGAGTACACATTTGTAGCATCTTTGTCTTCAAAATTAGTTTAAATTACTCATGTGGTCCTTATATTTGAGATAAAATGAAACTTATGTTCATAAATTTAGTTATATTCATCTATCTTCTAATCTATGTGAACTTATGAAGCAGATTTTGGTCATTCATCTCATTAGTAATAGTTCTAATATGATCCATATACATCTTCATATGACCCTTATCATCCCTAACATGATTCATATCATCCTTATGATAAGCCTCACCAACCATATACAAAGCCTTATTAGTATTATAATGACTCATACCAATATTATGATAACTCGCATGAATCTTGTTATCTTCCTGATCATCCTAATCAAGTTCTAAGATAATATATTCTAAGCTTAAAACATACACTATTTGTATATGAGAAATAGATGGTAAGCATATTAAATAAAAATATCTATGGACATGAGATTTTCAAGCATCAAATTTGGAACATGAGAGATCATTTATAGCAAGATAAAGAGGTGTGTGCATCCTTCATAAGACAAGGCCATTAAAAATTTAGTAGTGATATCCTTGAAAAAGGTGGTCTAATTATAAACATTAAAGAGAAGTTGGTAGTTCATGAGATACACCAAGGTCACCATAATCAACATCAACATGTTCTTATTGAGCTTCCCTTTTCTCTTTATGAATATCAAACAAATATATATCACAGTCCTCAAGTTTTCATTCAGAGCTTGCCAAGCTTTCCTACTTGGAAGTCTATCTAAGAGAGACCTAAGAAGGTTGAACAAGTGTGTTTTTAGGAGCCTAAATTCCATGTTTAATATAAAATAATATAGTAAGCTTCATCTTTAGGTTTTCAAGGAGAGATCTCCAGTGAGTTGGTTTATGATTTTGAGGCTCACATAGCCAAGGAAATTGAGCTTGCAAACTAACATCTTCATTGATCAATGGTATCTATAAAGGTAGTACAATATTAGGTTCAAGTTCCTTCCTTAATTCCCATAACTAAAATAAGTACAAAATAAAAAACTCCTAAACCCAAGTTCATGACTTGGAAATAGGTACAATAGTCTAGGGAGAAAGAAGAACACTCAAGTATAAGTTTAGGTGTTATTTTGGAAATCAAACAAGAGATCATTCAGCCTAAAAATCCCAAGGCCTTTCCTTCATGGAAATATATTTAAAGAGAAATTGAAATAGAGAGAGGAGGTGAAGGTGATAAAGGTTTATAAACCTCATGAATATAATCAATCATAAATGATAACATCTTTGGACCTTTCTCATCTTCTTGAGTATTTTCAGGGGTCTACCATGCCCATTATTGAAAAGGAGCCTCTTATTTATGAATAAATTGAAGAAGTTTAAGATAAAGTATATGAAGATGGAAATGTCTTGAATGAGAAAAATGAGAACATCACCATTGAAACACTCTTTATCAAGGAAGAGTATGATCTAATCTTTCAAATTGTAAAGGAAGATGAAGTCAAAAAAGTTGCTACTAAGATAGAAGATTAGCTGAAAGTAGATGATGAGATACAAGAGAAAGATGTTATAATTGAACAAGTTGATGATTATTTTCATGATTTATTTAATCACATAGTATATACCATTAATCATGATATCCCAAAAGTGCTTGTAGTAGTGATAAAATATAGGGCCCAATCAGCTAAAGAAAATGAACAAACAAAATTTGAGAGCATATCAAGTCACCAAGTAGAGGTTGAAGATGAAATATCTTTAATTGACCAATATAAGATAGTAAAGGATGATTTATGGCCTCATAATCATGGTGAATAAATTCCAATCATGCTTAATATTGATGAGACCCAATTAGTGTACTTTTTTGAAGTCATCTTTTCAGGTTATTATCTACCTGAATATGGTCCATTATAGGTTGAGAGAAGTACTTTCATCAAAAAAGAAGCAATGAACCTTTCAAATAATCAAATACAAGAATTTTTTTATTAGGAGATGACTTTTTTGAGTCTCTCAATCAAGGTTGTCAACTTTTCTCTTCATCTTTATATGTTTATCTACCTTTGGAAGAAAGAAATGAACTTAGTTGGCCTCAATAAGCCATAAAATCATATCCATTTCTCTTAGAATCCAACCTTGCATATATGACATAGGAGACATTTTAGGCTGAACAACATGATCATAATTAAAAACTCATGTCACCATAATAATTGATATTGTTCTTTAAAAGTACACAAATATGGGAGGAGTATGATTGAGTCTTAGATTCAAATCTACAACTCATGCACCTAAAATTGGTAGTAAAAGAACCAGTTGCTTCTCAAGAGATTATGAAGATGCAAATGCTATTAGTTAAAAAAGAGAGATATCAAGATATGTCAATCATGTTTCAAGGTTCCATGATAGAAAATATAGCTTTTCATTTGATCATGGAGGAAACTCTTGACTTCAAGTTAGTTGTTTTAGGTTGTTTATCATGTTTCAATAAGTGAATAGCATAAGTAGTAGTCTATTTCCATTTTATTATGTTTATCTTGTTTTATTATTTCATTATTTTAGTTGTCCTTGATTCTTATTTTATTTTTTTCCTTTAAGTCTTGTTGTTTTTATAGTCAAAAGAGGTGTTACAAAGCCCAAAAAGTCTATTTGACAGTTAAAAGAGTCATCAAGTCATGTTGTGCTTCAGATTATCATTGTCATGTGAAATATAGTAGGTTATATTGACCATAAAGTTTTTTAATCCATATGAGTCACAAAAAAAAATTTAATTTGAATTTTCAAGGCCAAATACCAACCCCTATAACTCAAAACTTCTTGGGGATACTGTTAAGAACCTCTACAAGGTGGTCTACTAGGTGTTTTTTGACTAAAAATGACAAGTGTTGGTACTCAAATGTTAAATTATGAGTGAAAAGGATATTAAACGTCCAAATTACCTTAAAATAAATTAATTTTATTGAAATTAGCCTTAGTCATAAGTTTCATAAGCTAAAAAGGTGATTCTGTGCAAGTTTGAAGCCAAAAAATCTCATTTCTAAATCATGCATACCATTTTTTGGCTAATTTAAGGTGAAAAAAGGGTTATTAATTATTTTTACATGTTAAATGACTCTTTTTTTCCGTATATTTACATAAAATTAGTATTGGAAGATTAAGGTTGAATAAAAGGAAAAAGTAAGGCTTTTTCATGCATTTTTTATGCAAGGTATGGATTTGTACAAACCATTTCATATAGTAGAGGTATAACTCATAAATTGGAGGATATGGTAGAGGTTATATAGTATATTTAATTAAAAAGGATAAAAAATAGGTCCAAAATTGATTCACATCAGTCATCTTAGTATTTTGCACATAGGGAGAGCCCTCCAGGTTTATAAATGGTATGGCCATGAGAGGGAAAATCTAGGTCTACAATTTTGGCCAAAGAAAGTAGACTCAAAAAGTTTATATATGTATAAATTGGTTCTCAAATTGGTAATTTATCCTTCATGAATCATCCATTTGAATTCAATGCATACATCAATATTCCTTCATCTAGGAAGGTAGTTGCTTTTCTATAATTTTTCCTCATTAGGGCATCATATTAAGAAAATTCAAGTTTACAAGGCTTTTCAAGGATAGGATTCACCTTTTAATGTCATACATTATTCCTTTCCCACATGTGTGAGGACCAAATTGAGCTCAATAATATGTCTAAAATGTAAATCTATAGTCAAGAAGCATTTAAAGGAGAATTGTATAGTTTAAGAGAGATAAAGGGTTTCAAGATTTCTTGTTATCTTCTTAGTAGGGATCTCCATCATATTCATATTTCCCTCATGAATGTTTCTCAAGATAGTCTTAAAAATTTTCATAGAAAAATCCCATAATTTTGTTTTCAAACATCTCAAAATTCCCTGTTTAGTAAATGTTAAAGGTTTAGTAAATGTTTAAGGTATTTAGCATATTCCTAGGTTTCAAATTCACATTATTATCCTCCTATAATGGTGCCAAAATTGATATATGAGGTAGATTATAGGATCATGCTTGCATAATACCTTCAACATGGATTTTATATTCCCCTTTAATTCTCTTTTCAATCCATTTTTTTCCTTATCTATGATCACTATTATACGCTACCATTTTCACTATAGTAAGGCTTATTTCATCCTTCATTCATGGTTTTCCATCTCTCATCCATCATTCCCCCCTCCATTCATCTCCATCTAATAAATTCACTATCATAAGAAATAAAGGGGTGAAAATAATAATTAATTTGAAGCAAGGTATACATACCTTGATATTTTTCACCACCTCATGAGTCTCCACCTACATCAAGTCAAAAGCATAGTCATGGTTTTTCATGAAGTACATAATCTAAGGAAAATAGATAAGATGTATTATTAAAGGTCTATAATCAAATGATCTCATAAAGATATAATATGAGAGAGATAATTATAGAGTCATGTTTTGAGACTTCCTTAGGACTAATACTTAGACTATCTCTGTACAAATATAGCAAGTACAATCATTTGTAAGATCATGAAGGATACAAATCAGTTTTGAAATTTGACATCATGGTGAAGCTGTATGAGTGAAGGTTGAATGTTTTTAAGGGTTATTAATAAATCTAATGGTTTTAACCATGGATCATCAAGTAGGAGTTAACCATAATCAAAGGCTCAAGTGTCTTTTAAGACACCTATAGGTCTGAATGAGGTCAAAATCACCTACAACAAGCATGTGTCTTCGAAGTCTACATGTATATAATGATTGGTACCTACCTAGATCAATCAAATACATGAATAAAAAACATTAATATGATATACTAAATATAATATATCAATCACAACACATTATTAGTTCTTAGATATACCAATAATCACGAAATTACACCTAAATCTAGCCTCAAGAATGAGTTACACTCAAGTAGGTGAATAAGGATTTAAGGTGACTTCAAAGGTATAGACCTTCAAGGAGGATAATGATATTGTTAATATATAATCATAGAGTTAAGTAATTTACACCTATTTTATATTTTTTAAACTCCCTAAAATACCCTCAAACCTTACCATTATCTGTATAGTCAACTACAGTCAACATAACATAGTCAAGAATAAGAGAAACATTTATTTCTTAGAAGGTGAGATAATGGTATGAAGGATTCATGAATCAATTATGGTTTTTAATTAGAAGATGAATAATGTTTCTCTAAAACATGATACATTCAATATTCAATAATATTAAAGCATTACCTATAGCCATCATCCATAGGCTTTCCTTCAAGCTAGTATGGAGTTGACAACAAGTGGTCAATGGAGAATGAGAGCATGGTTTAATGATGGAATTTTGTATTAAAGAAAAAATTAATGGAATAATTATGAAATGGATTAAATAGTATTATATGTTACTTAAAATACTCAGTTTTACAATCATTTTCACCTCAAATATACACCTACAACCTTAAGTACATAGGTTTCCTTCAAGCTAGTATACAAGTTGATGACATAATGGTCTATAGAGAAGTTTGATGTTAAATAAGATGATTCAAAAGGAAAATGATGATATGGAACATCAATAAATCATGAAATTGTTGATAAAACATGATACATAATCAATATCAACTGTGATTACACCTACAACCATACAAATGGCAAGTTCCTCCCTCACAGTCACCTCTTAGCAAGGTACAAACTCAAAAATGCTTTCATTCAAGTAAAATGAACTATGAGGTGACTTAATAATATTAAAGTGATAAAGTTGAAATTATATAAACCTTTTTCAAGATATAAATAAAGCTAACTCATTAAATATGAAGGTACAGTAGGTTGTAAAGAATAAGATTGTGTATAAGGCTTCAAATAATCCTTGAAGAGTAAATACACCAAAGGAGGGGGTGAAAGGAAGTCTCGAACCACAATCATTTTATAAGGCTCAAAGGTACTATGTGAGGATGAATTTTTATCTTAAAACACTTTTATTTCCCATGAAATTCACCTAGAAGAATTTATTGATAGTCATGTTAATGAGGTTCTTGAAGGAGGTTAGGCTTGTTATAGGTGGCATAAGGTTACAAGGTAACCAATGGTGATGAGACCACTAAAAATTGATTATTTTCATGACATAAAAAAATCATAATCAAAATTATGAATACCAAATCAAGGTGGAAAGAAGAAGAATATAGTCGTGTCTAACATAGCTTACACATAGTCAATACCTAAAAGGCATTCTTGAGAGAATGTTGAGGTTTATTGGAACATAAATGTGGAATTAAGATGTAAAAATTGGTGAATATAATAATTAAAACTTTCTCAATATTTTCATTTAATCCTAGAGGTCAAATTATTAATATAGATGCTCACTATTTTGACACAGTCTCCTACTTGTTCTAAGAGTCGTGTTGGAGCTAGAAGAGGTCCATGGAATTTTTTAAAGTTTTGAAATAGGTTTGGAACTTCATTAAATTATTTAATAATAATTAAAAGGTGTTTTTAAATCTTCAAAATCCTCTTAAGAGGTTACCACACTCCTGTTCAAATACAAGCCATGCCCTTAAGGGCTAAAATAAACAAGCAGGCTTATGTGCTCTTAGGAGACCTTTGTTTGTTTTGATAATTTATAAGGATATATTTATATTAAATAGTATTTTCAAAGGGATTTAAAGATTATATTATTTTAATAATCTTAGGTTATCATATGAAAATCCTTAAACCCCATCCATAAATGTTTGATAAGCTATTTTTACAAGAAACCATACAAGTAGTCCTAAAAAGAACCATTAAAAAATATAGTTTAAGAATAAATGTAAGGTCATATGGGATATAAAAAAGTGTTAATAAAGACATTATGAGGTATTCCAACCCTCATACTCCCTTACAGGTGCCTCAAACAACCAAAACCCAATTTTAGGCCTATAAGACCTACAACACTATGAAGGCATTTTTAACCCTACCAAGTAATTATGACATCATTAAATGGTGATATTAGGTGTTTAAATTTACTATATTATGTATTCAAAATATAATAAATACAATGCAAAGGTCAATTTCACTCACAAGGATAAATTTGAATTTTGTAGTCAAGACACCCATTTAAACTGGGTATTGAAGTGCTCGTATCTTTCACAACGTGAAGAGTTTGGAAAAAATATATTATAATTAATTTAATAACCCTATTAAATTATAATTCATGAATAATTTAGGTTGGTTTAGGGTATGTACTTAATGAAAAATCGCTAAGAGCATAAGCATGTCTAGAATGCATTCAAAACCTATAGGAAAACATTTTTATGTATGTATATTTTCATACCTTTTCCATGGGAACCCAATATTATCAAGGAATTTCAAGGGGTATATATGATAAATATTCATGTAAATAATTTTGGTTTTATAGGACTCTACTTTATGAATCATCGTTAAGAAGGTTCACCTCCAAAACCCTCCCAAACCCTCGTGAGGACTAGTTTTGAGAAAAGTCAATTTTATTATAATAAAAAAATTATGAATCAACCTAAAAAATCTTAAAACATGAAGTAAAATTATATAGGGTCTGATAAATGGTACTTTTTTTATGGATTTAAATGGATCATGGCAAAAATTAGGTTTTTGAGAGAAAAAAGACAAAATATGAGGTACAAGGTAGTTAATAAGAATTCCAAGCCATGGATATCAAATTTTGGAAATTTTCCTTCATCCTAAAATCATAAAATAAATATAATTATACCTAAAAGTGTCCTTACGAGCTCATTCAAAATATTCAATTTGTAGGAAATGAAGGAAAAGCTACCCTAGTCAACTAGTTTGACTAATTTGTAGATGTTTCAAGCCAAAGACCCATTTCATGACATAAGGTATTTTTTAATGTTTATAATTCATTGTATTTTTAGGTCTCAATTTTTTCATGTAGGTTCTAATGGTCATCAAATGCAAGAAGTTAGGCTATTAGGCCTATATGGACTAGTAGGCCTATTTGATAAATCAAACAAAGATGAAATTGGCATTAAAAAGTTATCAAAGGAGTTCATATAGATTTATCACACCACATATTTATTATTTAAGTGGATATTACATGCACTTTTAGTCTTCAAGTTTTAATTCATGAAAGGGAGGGCTTAGGAAGTAGTTAACTAGTCTTAAGAGCCAATCACTCTAAGTTGACTAAACATGAGTTGACTAGAAATCCATGCATACTCCATGGTTACCATGTAGGATAAGTCATCTAATTGTATTGATAATATATTGTATCATACTAAAGAAGAATATTGGCATGTTAAATATTGGCCTACCACCTCATTCTAGCACCAAATATCTCATGCAAGGAGCTCATATAAGGAATTTTAACAAAAGAGATATCTTAAGGACTATTTGTTATAGGTTAAAATTGATTTTGACTTGAGTTAATGTTTATTTTACCTCATCTTATCTCTTAAATGATAATATATTAGATTTATATATTCTCTTATTCTATATATTTAGGCTTTTAGGCCTATTTTTAGGATCCCTTTCTTGGGCATGATTATAATCTATTAAGATTGAGCTTTGTAACCTTTTAAATGAAAAAAATAACTATTTTTAGATTCCTATATACTATTATAGTGTGTTATATTGGTTTTATTTGCATATTTAGTAGTAATTTATCCCTTATCAAGTCCCAATCTCACTTAGTTACTAGTATGCCATCTTATATAGGTCATATACAGTGTTTGATGTTGATTGATTGAGCTAATAGTGGATATATTGATTGGTTAGTGCCTTGAATCAAGGATATTCCATCATTTACCTCATGGTTTGATCATTTTATAAAGCCTCTATGTGAAATAATATTGCATAATAATCCTTTAGAGTTATAGGATTTATTGATTTATTTATCTTATCAGTGTTTTAATGAGTTCAAATTGAGAGGATAAACCAAAAATATATATGTGTCACCATTAGTATATTATATTTCCATTTCAATTATCCTTCTAACCCTTTTCATCCCAAAAATCATACTAGATTGTAGTAAGATAAATATAAGTGATACATCAGAGGAACTAGCCTCACAAATCTAGAATTATGGTCTAAGTACAAGTGTCCTACACCTTAGACCATTACAATGTTAGTCCAAGTATGAAGGGAGATCTGAGCAATCTGCCTTCATCAGGGTGCTATCTAGGTTGCTAAAAATATATATTCTTAATTTTCATGCATGAATTTTATGAATGGAATTTTGTTAAATAACTTGAAGGTGAAATATTAAAAAATTATAAATCATTTATGTAATTAAGTTAGTCCTTCTCCCTTTAGATTCAAAGTGTTCATGAGTTTAAATAATGTGTAGGCTTGGAGAATTTGCAACCAAAGATACATCTTTCATTAGTTGTTGGGTTATGAATTTTTCTAACTTAGTAATCCTCTATTAAACCTGATTTTTTTTAATTCCAAATAATAAGGCATATAATCATATTTTAGGTAACTACCATGATCTTAAGTTTAAGTATTTATGTTATCTATAAAGAGGAAAAAATAAGAAATATTCCTTGACATATAATCTTAATTATCTCATTCTATAACCATGCCAAGTTTATTAAAACATATAAATAATAAAATATCATAATCTTACTACCAAAATATTAATAAATTATACCTAAACAAAATGTAGGCATCCTCAATTAAGATAATTGATTTAGTGTTCAACTCTAAGGTTGTTTTTAAATTATTCAACATAAATAAGTAGTATATGTTCCTAGAGATGCAATTATTGATCAACCTCATCCTCCATTTTAAATTAAACATGGATGAATAAACAATTCATAATGCATCTCAAAATGTGCAAGATGATAAATCCACTAACACACATCCTATGTCTATGTTTATACCACCTCTCTACATTTTCTATTAAGGTTAAAGGCAGGGGGTTGACTAGGGACTCCAATCTAGATAAGGAGTACAATAGAACAATAGAGTCATGAAGACTCAGAAAAAAAAAAGAGATCATTAGTTATAATTTAGGCTCATACAACTAAAAAAATACTAAAAACATCCAAAATACTATTGAAATACCACCATAAAACCACTATTTTCCCAAGATTTCTTCCACATTTTCCAAAAAACTTTTCATAAATTTAAGGGTTGAATATATCTTCTAAAGCACTTCATCCTTGTTCATGTATCTATAACATTCATTGAAAATGAGATTTTTTCCCAAAGAAGTATTTTCAAGAGTTATAATGGTCTCTTAATGTGACCTTAAGTTGTTCATATTCTGAATGCTCATATTCATAGCTACTTTCCTACAATCAACTAGATACTTTTTGTACTTAAGATTTTCATTTTCACATTCAAGATCCCCCACTCTATCCCTAATTATTTTGATGCAAATTTCCCAGTCACTTTCCTCTATTTTATAAAATACCATCTCCTTTTATTTTTCAATGCTTTTTACCTTCTCTTTTAGCTCTACCAACTCCCTCATAAACCATCTCATGAAATATTTTTACAAATCTAACTCCTCAAGCTTAACCATATTTTGTTGTTCCTTCAAATAATCCTCTACATTGTTGAAAATTTCATTTCCATTACTTTTATGATTTCTTGAATCCTCATTAGGATTCTCCTTATTCTCATCATCTCCATTTATCTTTCCCTTTTCAATCTTCCCAAGATTATCTTTTTGATTAATAACTACTTTTCTATTTTCCTTTTCAATATTATCCACAACAAGGTCATCACTAGTACCTACCATATTAGGACTGGCTATCTTAATTCTAACCTCCAATCATCTTTATCTATATTTATCAATGTAATCTTAATGCCTTGTTCAAAGTAAAGATGAGTTTTTTTACAATTTTCTTTGGGGGGTAGTTACTAGTTCTATATTTTATCCAAATCTTATGGGTTTTACAATTATCTTCTAAACCCTTGGGTAATGGCCTTGGCCCACCTATTGGCACTTGGTTTATACCTTTAAAGTATTTATGTATCAATAAAATGATTCCTTGATGTCTCAAGATAGAATATTTGCCTATTTTAACTTTTTTTATATATTTTTCCCAGGATTATAAGATAAAGAAAGGTATACTAATCAGAATGAAATGCCTAAAGTAGTTTATAACAACAAAGTGAGGCTAATGAAAAAAAATTTACCTACCCTCCATCATGATTTATTTCATAATTTATTTATTGACATCCCCAAAAGGTCTAGGCCAAGAATTCCTATCATATCCACTGTGAAGCTCCTTTAATAATTCCCCTTCCAATAGAAAATTATTCCTTTCTTTTTAAAAATATCTTCCCATTTTGTAGAATTTTATTTCCTCTAAATCCATCCCAAAAACATTGCAATAAAATCATCTATGTTATCTAAAAAAACCCAATTAACCTTCAGAGGTCTATTTTTCTAAGCTTTGACAAACTAAGTTGAGATGTGGTTGTCATGGCCCTCAATCCTTTGCATAAAATTAGCCATTACCCCTATTTGAAAAACCTACCATACCACTTGATATTTCTTAACCCCATATGGAATCTTAGGTTTAATTCTATTTGGAATCCCCATGTAAGTAAATTGGGTTATATTTTTAAGCTTCCCCTTGAACTAGAATTTTTTAAAGGCCCATGATGTAAAATATCACTTAAAGCCCTCATGTCACTCCATAAATACTCATCATTACTCTTTATCCACCCTAATATACCAGTATCAATGACTAGTGGTCTATATTTTTAATTTATTGAATATAGAACCAATGTCATTCATTTAAATAGGGTACATTTATGAATATCCCTCACAAGGGTGGATGGTTCTATATCCACATTAAACTAGTAAAAGAAAAAACACCACCATAATACTATTAAATACATATTGTATTATTCTCAAGGAGAAAAAAATAAGGTTAATTAATATATTAATTAATGCAAGTTAATTAACCCAATGGTTTAGAAGGTATTAATATTCCTAAATATACAATATATTGAACTAAAATGTATGTGATTATTCCTAAGGAATAAAAACACAAGGGTGTAGGCCTTATCTATTTTATCATTCCAATAATAATATTGTTGATTGTATTCCTTAATAAAAATAAATAGATTAAGATAATTAGTTTATTCATAACTAGCTCTATCATTATTCAAACCAATATTCAATTTTTTTATTATTATATCATACTTCTTGAGGAAATGAAAAGAGGAAACTTAAGTTAGAACGTATGCACTTGTTTATCATATATTTTTCATTGATAAAAAAAATTCATCATGATCATACTTTGATACTAGTTAAAACATGATTTTTTGCCTAGATCCACCTAACCATCCACATAGTGTTTGCACATAGTCTATAAGGTTAAACATAGAAACACATCTCACTAATATATCCTCTATAGTTACATCATTTTCCATTTAGTTAACATAGTTTGCCTGAGAACTAATGAATTCAAAAATCAAATAGTTCCTTTAGATAAATGTTTGATTGATCTTTCATTTCTCCATATAATTGAGTATGCATTATGGTAAGGTAATTTGGCTAATAACCAATGCATTAAAATAATTTTAGACAAGGATTTCTTTAGTCTATTGAATTATTTGGATAATATTTTATATTCCACATAATTTTACAAGCATTACATTAAAGTGGCTCAATATAGCGATGTATCTATTCGTTTTTATACCATAGGTTGACTTGAAGCTTTCACAAGGGAGAAGTTGTCTTTTATTGACTAACTTGCTCCATTCTCTCCTTAATCATATATTATTCCCTACAAAAATACATGCCATTTTTGAAGGGTTATCTTCTACATATATCCTTCTCCCTTTATTAGAGAGTAATACATAACATTTTATATTAGAAATACTTTTAGCTAATCACATTAATTCTACTATTACATTCCATGTTGTTATTTGATTTCAAGATTTCTTATAACTACATTTTCTTTTTTTCACATTTACCTTCTATAGGCTGTAAGTTTAGCTATCTTTTCCTATTTTAGTATCCATTCATTATGTAAGTTTTCTACACTTTCATCTCTTGTAGTCATTTTTTATCTTGTCTATATTTAATTTTATTGTTGGGTAGTGTTTCTTGTCACCATACACATTAATTATTGTGTAATATTTTCATATCCCTTATGCCATAAAAACTCAAAAATTAACTCGTTATTTTTTAAAATGTTATGATATCTATTTTCTAACAATAATTTAGTACATGTACAAATTATTCCATCTTCTACGAAGTTAAGTATGAGATTCTTTCCATCCACCTATGGTAGTTATGATTAGTCTCACTAACCTGAGGGTTAAATTCTTCCAAAAATTATAACCATAAACTCAAGTCATAACCCTTAACATTTTCAAGACCATATCCCTCTAAAAATTAATTAGAGTATTAAATAATTCCCCTCAAATACTTCATAGATAGACTTCCAATTTAGACCTGGTTAGATAACTGAGCTAGGGTCTAGTTTTAAAAAAGTGTTTTATAAGTGAAATTTCTTAGAAAATTATATTTTTAATTCTAAGTTAGTGTCATGTTCAAAGATATATGTTATTTATTCACATTAGTCTTCAACATCATGTGGTTATAAACTATTCCATTTTACATTAAACCATAATATACAATCAAACATGATAACAAGACTTGAACCTAAAGAAAATTTACACACATTAGTTGCACATGAAAATATTCTTACTATGAAAATAGAGTTATCTATATAAAATATCACTATTGTTTAGGTATTTTTAAAATTATTTTCGTAGTTTTGTAAAACTTGATCAAAATTAAAGACAACAAGTTTATTCTAAATACTATTCAAAAAGTCTCATTCCTCAAAGAGTTACTTACCATTTACTTGTTATAAAATTATTTATCCAAGTCTATTAAAATCATATTAAAGTCTTCATTGGTAACATTACTATTAATACCTCATTAAGTTCAAAGAATGGTTCAATAGTTACAAAATAATGCAGTGTTAACCAAACATTTCCTATAGTCTCCTTAAATGTTGAGTGCATTAAGCATAGCCATTTACCCAATTGTGTCAAGGCTACTAAATGTGTATTGTTTACCAGAGTACTATTGGAAAAAATAGATAAATTATGTGTAATATTTATCCCTTCCATAATGTTTCATAAAACATGGGTGCCAATTAATATAAACTTAATATTACCCATGCCATCAAATATCAACATGAGACTATGAGTTATAAACAATGTTATAATGAACAACATAATGAAAAGTAAAGGAAGGAATATTAGCTATAAACTCACATGGTTTAAAATATCAATTGGTAATTTAATGATCCCCATTCATTATTATGCAAAACCCATCCTTTAAACATTTTAAAACTTGTTATTCAAGCTCCTAAAAATAGTTTAAGTCCTAATTAAAAAATTACTTCCATCATCTCTTAATTTGCCTTTATAGGGTTATAGTTTCCAATGCAACTAAACACAATGATTATTATTATATTATCATACCAGTCTAAAGCATGTATTCCTACAACCCAATTATAATTTTACTTAAATAGAATAAAATAGTTTAATATTGTTTATCTATCTATCATACCTCTAATCAAATGACCATACTGATAATTATGTATAGCACTTTTAGCTACAATTTCAACTAGCATAAGAACTTAATAAGGAAGTGATTTTTGTTGAAACTTTCATTGTACACCTTTATTTATACATAAAGTTTCTGAAAAATATTTAGCTCACTATCCTCAATCCAAGATGTAAATAAAGTTTCTCCCTTAATGAAAGAATTCATATATTGGAGAGACTATAGGTCTATCAAGATAATCATTCTAATCACAAAACACCTGTATAATGTTCTAATTATTAATATAACAATATATATGAAGCTAGAGAACACAAAATGTAAAGTCTAGGAAAAAATAACATTATGATCTTCTTTATCAAAAATAATACAACATAAAGTAAATATCATCAACATATTTAGGTAACCATTCCTCTAAACATTACTATGAGAGAACCCAATGTGGTAGAAGAAGTTACGGTTATATTATGGGAGTTTTACTATTAATAGTTCATTCTCATATAAATTTTATGTTCAATCAACATATAGTGGCTTCATAAGCCATCTTAAAAATATGATACATCTACCAGCTTCTATGATAAATTATGACTATTGTAAAACTTTTAATTTAGTATAAGAAAAAAATCATAGAATAGTTGAATCTAGATTTTCTAAGAATTATTGAAACATTAAGAAAGTCATGCCTTCAACTACTTAATATTGTATGCTATAGTCAACTATGTAAATATTTTCATATTCACATCCACAAGGAGATGTCAAAAATATGAGTAATGAGTTGTAATTAAATTTCATTAGTATCTTTAATATATGTAAGTATAGTAGATCCACCATATCAATCTACACCAATAATACAATGATAACATATCAATAAATCCACACATCTCAACCAACCTAAAAGATTCACATTTAAATGTTAAGTGTTTAAAACCAAGACAAATAATGCAACACAAAGAACATGGTTTTATATATGTCAAAATTATGTATGTGATACAACTAAGGATGGACACTCATATCTTGATATTTGACCTTGTGACATATTAATCAACATGAAAATCCAACACAATGAGTGTCATCAAGCAAATAAGTATATAATATTCATTTAAAACATCCATAATAATGAAGACTAATTAAACTATCTCATAATTTATGATATTTATTACAACTAATTATCCAACAGATTATGGAATCCAAGTGAGAAATATTTTCCACTACCATAAAATGTTACTGTAAGTTTATATGACTAGAATATGAACTCAATAAATAATAATATTTCGCACTAACGTGAAGATGCCTCTATGGAATGAAATTTCATACAGATAACCCTATAATTTTTCATGTATTTCTCAAATCATGGGTACAATTGAGGTTATTTTATAGTAAAAATATCATAAAAAATAGGTAATAAACATTCAAGTATGTCAAATAGATAGATATACATTACAAATAATGACAAACTATGTATCAAAGGTTTACCAACATCAAATCATCACTTGCACTAGGGTATGTTAATGAGATAAGTCAACACAGAGATAGAAATGTATAATCGCATATGGATAATCATTCTAATAATATTAAATCAAGATATAATTAAATTAAGCTCAAAAAAATGGTTATCATGTAGATATTTGCTTCATACAAACATTCCTTATGTGTAAACCATGAAGTTGAACAATATCATATTGCCTTATAAGTAATATTTCCAAATAAAAGTTTATAATTTAAGGATTATCCACCAGCCAATAACCATAAAAATTAGCATACTTTGGAAATGAATTTATTCACCATTTTCCTATAAAAGAGTGAGATTTACTACACACATGTTACTTCTAAAATCATTTATCCACTGCTCAGTGATTTTAATTAAAGGAGTAAACTTCAAACCTCTCTACAATACTTGTAGCATTGAATCTTACCAACAAGATCACATGTGCATATAATATTTCCAATAATCACAACATTCCTAAGTGTTTCCAAGATATAAAAACAATATTGTATCATGTAATGTAATACATTACATAAATAGTTTTAATATACCCCAAAAACATTCATAACATGTAGAGTAAAACACACATACACAATCCATTCATAATAATTGCTAAAGACATGTATTTTTAGTAAAAATATATATAAATTTTGTTCATCAAGAATCCTTTTGAATTACACAAGGAGATTAACATATATATCTATACTAATTACCATAGTTCGCCACCATAAAATCCATACATGTAAAGATCAAATCTGTAAATAGATGTCATGAGCAAATGCAATATGAAATAACATATTATTACATGAAATTCATAAGTTAAAAAATATCCACATATTATTTACATACTAACACCTGATCCAAATGATCATCTCAACCTAAACAATAAAATTCACCCTTCCTTTACATATAAAACCTAATTAAAAATATAATTAAAGTGAAAGTAAGGAATGTCACACCAATAACCTATCATATAACTTACCAATAATATCTACTAATAAATAAATATTCATATACTTTAAAATAATCAATTTTGACATGATAAAAAATACCAATGTTATTCACCAACAAGGGAATAATGTTATGCTTCAAAATAATCAAATTCCACATATGAACAAATAATTAAACAATAAACCAATTTCTATCAAGAATACCAAAAACCTAAAAATGGGTTGATTTTACATAGTTTTATCATCTAAAAGGATATATTTAGTTAATAAAAAGAGGAACATATAAAATCATAAAATTAGGGCTAGGGATAATCGCCCAAAAAAATTCAATCATTTTATCAATAAAAATTCACATTCAACCATTTTATCAAAGAAAATAATCCCCCAACATAGATATCATTCAATTGAATTTTACTTAGGAAAATTCTTCTCTAAACGAGGGTATATACTCATATAATTATACTTTAGTATAATTATATAGGTTTATACCCTAGATAGAGTATGTATATAGATATTAATATACTAGTCATAATATCTAAAGCATAGAAAACTTATTAAGAAGGAGATATAAAATGCTTGCGAATGTGGAACTAGGCTTTGTCTTCCCTTATTCATTGCATTTTATTTTTTACAAGATTTTAACCCTCCTAGTGCTATAGGCATAGGCCCTAAATCTCATTTTAAAGCCATGAAAGACTCTTATAGGCATTAATAACTCTGAGTATAATCTCTCAATAATAATGTGGCTGCAATTAAGGTGTAGATTATAAGTGGAATCCCTATTTTTATTTTTATTTTATTTTTTATATGGTTCGAATCATATGAAAGGTATATTCAATTATCCATATCATTTTAGAGAAATTATTTTTGATTATCCAATTTAAAATTCAAATGTAAATAATATCCTCATGGACCTAAAGGGTTTTCTTCACTAAACAAATAACATGATACTAACATGATTATAACCTTGACTAAGGTCTCTATTTAGTTTAAGTTCCATATTTTTTATTTTCTAGGTCACTCATTCCATTGACTTGAGTCTTAGTCTTACAAGCAAATGCTAAGGATGGTTACTTTTTGACATTCAAGAATAAGTTTTACAATAGTAATAACTAAGACATGAATGTAAAACACTAAAAATTCACAAGTTACTTAGTATCAATAAAATTTAATAGTGCATAAGATAATTTAAGCTTCACACTACCATGAATTTGTGCACATAATTGGCTTATGCAAATTATAGCTACTTAAACCATAAGAATACAATTAATAATAAATGGGAATAAATCACATTACATGTTCTGTCAACAATAAATTCCACTAACTATTATCCATCTAATTTTTGGTTAATATAGGTATATGACACCTTAGGTTGGTTGTTTTGTCCTTTTTTCTTACATGTCTATAATCCATCCTAATTCTATACCTTCCACTTTCCTTTAGCTACTCATACGCCACTTGTTTATTGAACATGTGACAACCACTTTGGATTTGATGGTGGCCTTCATTTAATTAATATTTACTCAATATTTTTTATGGATGTCACCAAGATGATAATATATTACTTTATAAATTATAGTTATATGTCATCAATGGTTGAAAAAATAGTTTATTCTCTTACCTTGTCATTTATAATTTTTGATCATAATCTCTTGCATTTTTGAATTCATTCACCATATTATTTTATTTCATATACATGGGAAATGATCTTCTTTTTATTATTCCACATATGAATAACGTGATAATTACTCATCCATATAACATGCCATACATTTGATTTCAAATAAAGTGAACCTTATTGAATTTTTTTTGTCAAGATACATGCTTATTATAGATGTCCTTTTTTGAAGCTATCACTTGTGTCACATTAACTCAAGTGATAATTCAATGAATAAAATTGTATCATAGTTATTATATCAACTCATTTATAAACCATATTTCCTAAACATGCACCAAACTCATCACAACACCTTTATTGTATGAGGAGATACAAATAAAAACACATTAATTAATTACTTAGTCATTATAAAAATAATCAACATCTCTTCTTTTTTGATCTCATATAATATCACCAAAGGATATATAAGGTAAAGCATGATAATAGTAATGAATAAATTTCATATCAATGGATAAAACCTAAATTACTTATTCATGTTCCTAAGCTAAGGTTAGGTTATGTGGGGTAGTACATACTTGACCCCTTTAGGATACGTCATCTTGAAGTTTTATTGTCATAATCAACATGTTCATAGTTTCATCCATCCAATGTTGGTGATAGACAAATATGATAACATCAATATAACATCTCATCTATGTGGTTATAACAACAATGAAATAAATATATAACTTTCACATGGGTTACAATTGTCACATAATTATAGATTTTAAAAAATCCATGAAAATTTTTGCCAATGGAATACCAACCATAGGAGACCCATTTTCAGCACTCATCTATGAGGTAGTGGTGAGAATCATTGGGCACACCAATCAATAAATTTACACATCATTATAAATATCATTAACAACCCAAATATAATATATTAACCTATGTAACATCAATAAACTTAACTATAAAATAGAACATGGTTATTAAATCAAAGATGAAAACATATTTTTATTCACATGTTATAACATATAATGACTCATTAATTTTAAATAACCAAAATTAACTACTAATAGCATCTACTCCAAGATAACCATTTATCTTAATTGAATCAATTATATGAGCTTAATAATTAAACCAAACCTAATATTTATCCCCCTCTCTCAACATCATGGCACAAATATATTACATGTAGTGCACATAGGGAAACTCACCCACATCTTTCAAAGATAAAGGTGTACACAAGGATGACTATGTGAACAATCATTTAAGGGGGCATACCTAACTTTTGGGAATAAAATTTCACTTCTCCTTCATGCATTAAATCATTACAAAAGGAGGAAAATAATATATCTCAATAATAAAATTCATATCACTATAAGTGCACATGATATAATCAATTTCTTCTCCTTCATGCATAAAAGAATATACAATGAGGAACATCATTTTGAATAAAACATCCATCACAAATGGGAAATTGAAAACAATCCAATAAATATTGCATCATTATGATAATAATTTCATATAAAGTAAACATCCATTACATATATTGAAAATATCATACTTAAATCAACATAAATGTCTATCATTGCAATAAGTAAACATCATAGAGAAAACATCCACATGGGGTAGTTTCAATCAATCATTATAATAGTGTCATCTAGTATTTTTTTAGTTATTGTATCAGTGAATCATGTTTCATAACTACTCATTCATCTATAATTCTAAATGCATGGTTTCATAAAAACTTAGCATCTCAATCACTAAGATAAATTATCCATGGAATACACACTCATATAGTCACGATTCATAGTCATTTTATGACCCAAATAATTTTCATAAATAAAATATACAATCATAATAATCACACATTCAAGATCAAGATACACATGCACAATAAAGAGAAATTTCTACCCAAAATAGAATACCAAAAGCTTATACACAACACCATACACATACAATAATATAATACCAATCAACAAATAATCAATAGTATACACAATTGGCATATAAATGGAAACATACATAATAAACTTATACAAAAACATACATCATGGTAGTAATTAAGGTCATTCAAAATCTAGTAATGGGTACACATTTATAAAACTAGCATATATTTATAAACAATCAAACCAATCATCATGGGAAATGTTATCAGTCAGTAATTCCATTCTATATAATCTACCAAATAAGATGAATTTATCCACATCAAGATGTCACATGAAATTTACATTTTTTTATATAAGATGTTGTTATCCAAGAATTCATTACTCATTCTTAATTAGTTTTTAGCTTAATATGTGTCATAATAAAATAAGGATACTCTTGTTTGTTGTTGTTAATGGTTTTTCTCATGCATTCAATAAATTTTACTTTAAATACTTTAATATTATTGGATATGTTCTATCAATCATCCCAATGTCATGGAAAAATAAATTATCTTAGTTATTTCATATTGGAATCCATACCAAAGGGTCAAATTGAGTCAATCATTAACCAAAAACAATGTCATATACAATTTTATAGTTTATCTATAGTAGTATCAACAAGAATAGTGACACATACTATCCCTTATATTCCAGTTAAATACCTCTCTAAATTATTTAAATTAACAAATTAGTAGCTTAATACATCTAAATATCCTATTCTTGTCACTACATTAAGGTCATTGCCCATTTACAAATGGGAGATACTCTCCCTCATACATAAATATGATTGTCAAACCAATGAGAAATAGTAAATAAATATATATCACAAATAGAATCCAATATAATTAATAAAATTCAATCAAGTTAATAGAGATAAATTTTAACACCATGAAATCAAAATAATTTATTTAAGGCTAAAAACTATCACAACAAATATAGGATCCCAAAACCCCGTAATAACTTGAGATCTAGATGTTGTCATGGCATATAACACATGCTTATAATTAATAAGATTGTGTATATTGGAGACTTTTAACCCCACGAGGGAAAATATCCCCCAAAGACATTAATATGGGACTTAACCACCTCTCCCACACCTTGGCAGAAACCTCTATGCTATGTAGCTAATAATTTTGTTGAACTTAATAAAACTACTTCTTCAATCTGCCCAAATAAATCATAGAGGATGGAAAATAAATACAAGAAGAATAATCACATGAATTTAAATAAAATAGTGTCTCCATTGTTTTCCAAGATTCAAAATTACACAAAGGAGGTTGCAAAAAAATAAAAAAATTATAATATCAAATATCATCCTTCAAAAATAAAAGAAAATAAAACAAATAAATTCATAATAATAAATTATGGATCTAAATGTGGTCAAAAAATTAAACAGTTTAAAAAATAATAAAAATAATTAGACATCACCCCTTACATAATAGTAGACAAGCTAGTTCCTTTCCAAATATGTTATTTTCCAGACTTACTTCTATTTCTCCACCAAGGATTATAACACTTTTCATTTTAAGTAAAATGTAGTGATAACTTTTAGTCTACCACCAAAACATGAAGGTAAATCATGCATTTAAAAGGCTAACAACATAATATATAATCATTTTCTCAATCCAACTTCAGACTATACACACTTAGACATGGCTAAAAAAAGGGGTACCATATAATCCCTTATTATATTTTACCCATCTTCTTATTCATATGGTTCTAATTAACACCATCTTCTTAGAGTCATAGAATGGCAAATTTATTTCACAAACTTCCAATGGTCTATTTTTCAACTTATATGAGTATCTATTTGTTGATTCAAGAGTTAAATTTACTATTAATGATTTAAAATATTCATCCCAAATTTATATACTTTATGTTCTCCTATTGTAAACTATTTATTAGGGTTGTCACATAGCGGTCAAATTCATGTGTTACTCTCTTAATGTTCATAGTTGGATTCTATATGCATATTTTTTTTCCAAAACATTTCCCCAATAGTCAATAGAGTCTAACCCCACTTTAATACCAATATGTAGTGCCATCCCCTTTCTTCTCAAAACATCTATATAATCAACTTAGTTTCACTCGTGCAAAGTGAATGAACTTATTATTCATAAAAATTTCACCTATATTTGAAATAATGAATAGTATGTTTTCAAACTAACATTAATCATTCTGGATTAATATGAGAGGTCTACTAAATTAGTCTCAATTTATCAAATACCAGTGCCATGTTATAATCCTAAGACTTATAAGTCATGGGCCCACAAAAGGATACTTCTTCCAAAGATTAGGGCGAATGTTAATTAATCATGAAACCTCATTTCATTTACTCAAGCTAAAAATTCTAAGTTCTAGTCATAAATAAATATCATTGTAGTGATTTTAAGATATTATGAACATTATCACATAATTATCCAAGGCTAGAGTATCACCTAATATAATCTTGGTTATTATTAAATACTAATATATCTTTCTTATAGATTTTAATATACATACGTGATATATGGTTTGATGAAAAATATGACAATCACTTTTATCTAAGACTTGCAAGCCAACAAATTTGACTAAGTCAAGGGCCATACTTGATAGGTGATGAAATGATCCCTTATATTTGTGTTTGATGCTACATGGTATCATTTCATGTAGTCAATATTAGGCTTAAGATCTCAAACACAATCATTACCTTTTACTTTGTGAATGAGCATCATGACAACACTTAGTGTCTTTTGATTGACTCACAAGCTCATGGGGAAAATACATTAATACATGTTATGTTTTTTATTTATGTTATGTTATTAAAAATTAGATATATGTGGCTTTAAATTTTTGGGTCTTATCCCTTCAAGTGGGATAATATATGAGGTCAATCAACCTAGACACACGTGATTACCTTGTAAGCCTTCAAGCTACCTTATTACAAAGGCCTTAGATAAAATTGATGAAGGGGCATCCTTATGGATCCCAAATAGTTCCAATTTTGGATTTTAGTGTCTTCTAGGTGTTTTTTAGGTGTACTAGGTCCTAATGAAGTCATAGGAGTGATCTAGGTTTGCACAAGTGGCAAAAAATTTGAATTATGGTGTTTCCCTCCAAAACTACCACATTTGAAAAGTTGAATTTTATAAGATTTGTAAGAGGGTTGCATGCATCATATGAGTTGGATAAGTTATAAAACATCTTTAGTTCCTAGAGGCCTTAAAAGTGTTAAAAAGGTCCTAAGTATCTCTTTAGTCTATAGGGCATGATCATACATTGGTCATATAGATAAAAAATACAAAAATGTAATGTAATTTTAAGGAACGAACATGGAAAACAAAATGAATCTTGATTAATAAAATGGACTATGTGAAGAAAAGTTTGTGCACTATTATTGCATATCTAAGACAAAGTGTTTATTTGATTGAACATTAAATGTGGTGAGTTTATGATTCTTGTTATTTTTTTGATCATATTTAATCCATGGCTTGAGATAGGTAACACATATTGAATATGCAAAGAAACTCCTTTGAAGAAGACAGATAGGTCTGTCATATAGTGAAAGCAAGTATACAGTTGGCTTATGAAGTAAATAGGGTATTTGGTATTTTATACAAGGGTACCATAGAGAAAATAAATTTTGATAATGTTTGAGTTCTTAAGGATTTATTATTGTGACCTAAATAAGTTTTTATACATAATAAGTTTGAATTTTTTTTCTTGTCATGATAAACCCTGTTATTACTAGCATTGTTTACAATTTGAAATCTCTATAGACTAAGACTTATTGTTTTGAAACATATTTTGAGTCAAAAAAATCATAGGGAGGTTTTTTAATGTTTAAAAATTGTTAATATACCCATAAAATTTTTAAATACTATTGGTATTGAAACAGATTGGTGAAACCCTACTTAATCCCTACCTACTCTATTATAAAGAGCAGACAGTCAAAAGGAGGGTTGAGATTTGTAGAATTGAACCTTGTTGTGAATAAAATGGGTCTAAGAGAAGTATATTATATATGATTAATGTTTTGATAATCTCAAATAATGTTTAAATACTCTTTATTATTGAAAATATTGGAAAAATCCTATGTATACCTCTATTCATTGTCTTGAACATAGTTAGACCAGACTGAGAATTTATTTTTGTTAGTGATATATGGGTTATGGTGTGTTACTAACCAAATTAAAAAGTTAAATTATCATTATACAGACCCACTCTAATGATTAGTTTTTCATGAAACCTATTCTGGTCTAATATATTGAATTTTGATTAGCCTCAGCTTGCTCACTCTTTAAAAACCCTGTCAACTGGGATTTTGATCTTTCTAGGAAAATTAACCATGAAAAATTTGAAAAAACTTTTAATTTGGTATATTTTTCATACCATAATTGATTAACATATTTTTTAGACTGTACAATACCTGTAGTATGGATTTGTAGACAATGGCCTTCGAAAAGGGTTGAAGAAGACCTAATTAAGAAGGCTAAAAGAGAGAAAGTGGACTTAGAAAGAAAGTTAGACCCTTAAATTTGTACCATAGGTTTATATTATCAATAAAAATTTTATTTTAATGTTATAAATCCATGATAGTGTATACTTTTTTAGTACTAATCCATTTGTAGTCAAACAGGGCTATAAGGAGAGTTAGTTTGCAAAGCACAGTTGCATGAGTTCAAGGTATGTGTTTGAGATAAGTTTATAAATGGGTATATAAATATACAAGAGATTATTTTAATCAATATAAATCTCTTAAAAAATTATAACATTGTTGAGAACCTAAACTTTTCATATTGAAGGAACTCTTAAGCCTATGACTTGAAGGAAGATTTATTTGTTCAAGGACTATAGAAGAGAACTTGTGCAAGATATTCATAAAAAATATGCAAATATATGACTAAATTTACATTTTTAAAGTGTTAATATTATATTTTTTCATAACCCGACATTCCTTGGTGTTACACCAACTTATTTTATGACTTGAAAGTGTTTGAGTGTTCAAAATCATGACATATGTCATGAAGGAGCCAATTCAAATTCATGATTTAAATTTTTTTTTAAGGTTTCAGCATGATGAAATGACGACATGTGGTATGATTGAGTTAAATTTTAAAAATTAATGACTAATAAATAGGATAGTAAAAGGTAACTAGTGGAATATTATGCACAATTCAGTGTTTAAATTAACTAAAATCAAATAAGTAAAGAAAATTTGACAAGAGAGAATAAGCGAGAAGGGAAAAAGTCAAATCTAATTTAGATATAAATAAACAAAGAAAATAAATTAGTTCCAAATTTAATTCCATGAAAATAAGCCAATAACATGTGACCAATCTATAATAATCAAGAAGGAAAATGACTTTCTCCTTGGGTCTGAATGAAAAAAGGAAAATCCTACACTGAAACTTGAATGGAACTAAATTAAATTATTGGAACAAATTTACAATAATACCTTCATGCCTTAGATATCAAAACATATAAAGACATAATGTAAAATCACTAAATCTCTTAATTTATAGTTGATTCAGATAAAGGTTATACCTAATTTAAAGTTAAAGAGACAAGTAATAAAACTCAAAAATTATTTGTCCCAACTTCATCTCAATACGTAACAACCACCATAATTATGTATAAGTATCCACTACATGTCTTGAATGCACACCCTTAAAAATAATCTAAACATTATAAATAATTATACTCATTATGAGATGACCAAATAATTCATAAGGGTTCAACTTAGATTTAGTTTCATCCATAAGGTTTTCCTTCATTTTTATGACTAGGTTTAATGTTATTCAAACACATATCTAAGTAATTATTGAGATAATAAAAATATGTCTTTTTCATCTATTTAATCAAACCCAAAGTGTGTTAAATATGAAATACATTCAAAAATTTTCTATCATAATATCTTATATAAACATTTTGATATTCTTTTATGTTGGTCATACTATGTTAGCCAATTTACACACTTTATAAATTATAGTCACTTTTTTAAATTACACCTAAAATGAACCATGAAATCTTCCTTTTTTGGGTATCGAATATTTCTTAGTTTTATGTCATGCATTTTAAAAAGGGGATCCTATTAACTAATATGAAGGTGTAATATTAAAACATTTTAGATTCTTAAGCTGACTAAGACAATCCTTAATATGAATCTCCCTTCAAATTCCAAGTGTTCATGAGTCCAAATAATGTGTGATCTTAGTGTATTCACAACCAAGTATACATATTCCATTAGTTATTGGGTTATGATGTTTTTTATGTAGTAATCCTCTATTAAACTTGATTTTTTTCTTATTCTAGATATGAAGGCATATAATCATGTTGTAGGTAACTGTTGACCATTTTTTGCCCAACAGGCCAAAAATTGGTCCCCTTCTTCCCTGTTGTTTTGAGCCAGTTCATTTTTTTATTTTGCACAAGTCTAGAAATTTTTATGGACTCTACAAGTTTTCTACAGACTCTACAAGTTTTATACAGACTCTGTAGGTTTTCTATGGACTTTGTAGAGATTTCTACAGACTCTGTAGGTCCATTTCTATGGACTCTATAGGCATGGATTTCTATGGACTCAACAAGTGGAAAACTATAGACTCTGCATGAATAGGCAAGTTCCCTCTTAGGTGTAAAACAAACCATTCCAATTGATTGTGGAGGGAAGTTCCATCTCAAGATCCCTTGTGAAGGGCAAGGAACACTTTCAAAAGAGGCCGCAGAGAAAGGCTGAAGAGGTAAGATTCCTTCAGAAATTCATCTAAGGCAAAGGAAGTACCCTTCGAAAGGGTCATTTCCATTTTTCTTGAAGGGAAGTTTCCAAAGGCAGTTGAAGAAGCAAAGGAAGAAATCATTTAGACTTTTTATCTAAAGGAATTCCTTCAAACAAAAATTCTAAATGAATTCCACAGGGTTGTGAGCAAGAAAGACAAAAAAAAGACTAAGGAAAGAAATGAATTCTTTCAAACATTTTGTTCGAAGGAATTCCTTTGAACAAAAAGTCTAGATAAATTTGGGGAAATTGTGGGAGAAAAGCCTAAAAGATAATTTTTGAAGGAATTTCAAAGTGACAAGGCAATTCTTGCAGACTTTTTGTTTGTGGGAAAAAAGTCTGCAGAAAAAAATTCCCATGGGAAAAAGCCTGAAGGAGAAAGAAGACCCCCCGAAGGGTATGTACCATTGTGGGGGGATCTCACCAAGAAAAAGGGACTTTTATCAAGACCATCGAAGGGTCACCTTCCCTTCAGGAAGGCACAAAACAAGAATTCTAAAGGAAAGGAAGCAACAAGAATCTGAAAGAAAGAGAAAGGCTGAAGAAAGTCCAAGGGGTGATGGGCTCGAGGACATCAAAATCAAGCACAATGAACTAGCTGTTGGAAATTCAAACATAGTGATGGGTGTGCAGATGTCAAATTCAAGGCTCATGAAATAGCCATCAATTTTGAAAAGCAAGAACAAGAAGAGCCCAAAGAACTCAGTGACCCACCAAGGAGATAGCCCCCAAGGGCTGAAGGAGCCAAAAAGAGACAAAATGAGGAACAGACAAAGTGTAGAAGCAGACAAATAGTCCAAGTGGCAAAGAGGAGGTGTCAACTCAGGGATTTATTCCTGTAGTTAGAACAGTGCTTCCAAGTGGTCATCAGATGGCACAAATAGTAAGCAGTGCAACTTGTTTTCTCCAGTTTACATTTATGAGCAGACAAACCACATGATATTTGGAAAGAGCAGTCTTGTTTACAGAAAAGAGGTGCGGTCCATTCTTTCACATTAATGTTTAAATGCCAAAGTCAAGATTGGCATGGTTCCAATAGGACTCTTCTAGAGGAATGACATCAGCAACAATAATTTCCTCCTCTCGATGTTCACAAATGCACATGGGCTAGCTTATCAAGAGCGCCAAAGTCTTTTCAAAAGAAGTGCCAAGTTCTATTCTCTTGATATTTATTGTAAACTTCTCATTTTGAGAAGGGAATATCTTAGCCTTAAGGCAAATCTCTGCCTAAAAAATCTCTCAGGCTTGTAAGGTAGAACTCTGCCAGTTGTTACCTTGAATCAAGACTTAGCATTTTTACCTCCATTTAGACTTGCACTCACGCATATGTGTATGTTTTATTTTTGTGTTAAGTCATTTTATTTTATTCTTTTCATAGATCAATTCTAGCATGTCTAGTGCATTGTGAAGTTTATTCTTCTGCAAGTCTACCAGAAGTGTCTACAATAGGAATATAGGCACATGTGAATAGGCTACCAAAGTGTGTCTTAGAACACCTTTGATAGTTCTTCCTCCCTGTATCTCTATGAAACCTTGACTCACTAATACAGAAGAGTTTCCCACATTAGATGAAGTGTATGGGAGCTTATTCTCTATCAAAAGTTTATTTTTGAGCTAAGTGGCTCATCTTTTTTGGTGTATCACCTTTTTAATTTAGGTTTAGGTTCTATTTTCAGCATCCTTCTCCTTTTCATCCCCCCTTTTTCATTTATTTGTTAGCAGTAGGAAGTCCAGGACCTACAAGATACATTAGAGGGAGCTAGCCCTTATCCTAGAGACTCTCCCCTATAGCTTTGCCAGTCCCACAGGTGAGAGGGGAGTTTCCATTATTGCATGTGGAAGGCAGGAGCTCGGCCTCTTGCCCAAGGTGTAATCCACTGCATCAATAGTTTTTGGCACACCTGGTGGGACCAACTAGGACAAGTTGTGTCCAAAGAGTTAAAGAATTTTTGGTGTGTTCTTCAACCAACCAACCTTTAGAGGCTTTTACATCAACACCAATGGTGACTCCGAGTTAAATTAGCTGGTTAATCAGTTTTGGTACCATCAAGAAATCTTATTTTTTGTATGTATAATTCCTTTACATAGAAACATGGACTTTGTTTTCCTTCATATGACTTTGATCAGACTCAAAATTTTCATGCAATCACCTCAAGTAGCTCTCCTAGTTTTCCTTCAATGATAATGGATGTGGTGCTAGAGTTTGAGAAGTAGGTAATGGAAATCGATAGATTGGATAAGCAGTATGGATATCAGCAAGCGCTGATGTATAAATAGACATATTTATTCAGGCAAGCTCAAGCCTTGCAATCCATGGAGGAGGAGGTAGAAAAATGGAGGAATACATTCATGTAAGGTAGTCAACCTTACACACCCCCTCCTATCCTAAATAATGCCCCCTCTTGTGCACCAAATCCTTTCTATCAGATAGCACTTGCTCATTCTAGCTCATCTGATGCACCAATCGATCATGCTCTTAATCTTGTGCACCTAGCTTTCCAGCATGCCCCTCTTTAGACAACTCTTCTTGTACATGAACAGACCCTCCCAAATCCTCCCCAACCTCCTCAATCCTTTCAACATGATCTCCAAATTTTAAGTTGGAAGAAGGAAAGTCATGAACCAGCCCAGGACCTTAGAGAGGATAAAGTTACTCCCTATTCACGAGGAGAAATTTCCAATCCCAAGATCATGAGCTAGAAGTAAATAATAGAATCATGGGGTAGGAAGGAAGAGGAGGAGAAAGGTTTTGCTCAAAACCTTGAATAAGATGAGGCTGCTCCTACTCATTATGATGATGTTGCTGACCTCCAAGAAAGGCTTTTCTAAGAAGATCTAGACATGAGAATTGTGGAGTTGGAATCCCAAGTGAGATTCCTCAGCCAACGTGTGATGGACCTATCTAAGAAAACCCCATCTACACACCTCCAAGAGAGATATCAGGCCACACCTGATATAGATGAAGTGCTAGCCAAATGGAAAGAGGAGAATCATTTGATTCTAGCTCAAGGATTGCCTCCTCTTCCACATGGGTTTTTCACTTCATCCCTTCTCAAGGAGGAACCTATTTTGTAGGAGGTGAGTGAGGAGTAAAAGATCCAATTTTTAGCTCTCCAAGAGGCTATCATGAGCAATAATGAAGAATAAATCATCATCGATGCTCTTTTTGAGGACATCATCATCAATGGAGAAGACTCAAGTCACGCATACATGCAAATGTTACAACAATACGAAGAGGAATGCAAGCATGGTGAGCTCTCTCCCCATTTGTTTGATTAACTTCCTTATTGCTTTGATGAGGAGGATGACTATGCTGAGGAGCCTGAGTTGGAGGAGGACTAGATGGATGCCTTTGAACATTTAGAGACTCTGATCCTTGAGCAAGAAAAGGAGAGGCCGTTTCACCTAGAGGAAAACCTTGAAGAAGAGAGCTTTAAACATGAAGGTGATGTTCTGTGGGATTAGAAATCAATTTGTGATTCCATTTCAGAGATCACAATAGTCACCCTTCTTCAAGAAGGCTAAGAGGAAGTAGATGATGAGTTTGACAGGGTCTTCAATGAGGCAAAAGGAAATGGGTCAAACCATTATGCATTGTAAAAGGACCATACACAACAAAGGGCTTATGGTGATGAGCCAATATCCACAAATTTCTTGGTGAAATGCACCAGCATGAAGGACCAACATTTAACAAGATTATAAGAATAAAAAGAGTACGTATATGTTGGAATCATGTTTAAATTTGATCCACTCAAATGCAAGCCAATCTAGGTGATAGGCAAGAGGAGTAGGTCACCAAGTCTCCACTTCATTCATCCACTTGCCTAGCACCATAAGTTTCCTAGCCAGGGAGAGGACTTAAGAAATTTTCCCTTTGATCTAAGAGGGAAGTAGATATACTTGGTTAAATGTATATAGTAGTTTGCTTTCATTTTTCTTTCCTATTTTCCCTAAGTGCAGTTTGCACAAGTAGTGTTTTTAGCCTTGTGTGTGTTTTCCCTTATGTATAGGGTAAAAAGCTTCATGATTAATTCTAGGATCTATCAAGGTAGTTGCTAACTCTTTCAAAGTTGCATTCTGACTCCATGCCCAATGGACTAAAAGGAAACTAGTCTTTAAGCATCGCAGGCATGCTTCCCTTGGGAGTTGCTAATTTGTTGACCATTTTTTGCCCAATAGGCCAAAAATCAGTCCCCTTCTTCCTTGTTGTTCTGAGCCAATTCATTTTTTGATTTTGCATAAGTCCAAAAATTTATATGGACTCTATAGGTCCATTTTTATGGACTCTATAGGCATGGATTTCTATGGAATTAGCAAGCAAAAAACTATGAACTCTATAAGAAGAGGCAAGTTCCCACTTAGGCACAAAATAGACCATTCTAAGTGCTTGCAAAGGGTAGTTCCATCTCAAGAGCCCTTGCAGAGGGTAGGGAACACTTTCAAAAGAGGCCACAGAGAAAGGATAAAGAGGTAAGTTTCCTTTAGAAATTTGTCTAAGGAAAAGGAAGTACCCTTTGGAAGGGTCATTTCCATTTTTCCCAAAGGGCACATTCCAAAGGCAGTCAAAGAAGCAAAGGAAAAAATCCTTTAGACTTTTTTTTCGAAGGAATTCCTTTGGACAAAAAGTCCAAAGTAATTCGAAAGGGCTGTGAGCAAGAAAGATAAAAAATACTATGGCAAGAAACAAATTCTTTCAAACTTTTTGTCTAAAGGAATTCCTTCAAAAAAAAAGAATAAAGAAATTTAGGGAAGCTATGGGAGAAAAGCTTGAAAGAGAATTTCTGAAGGAATTTCAAAGTGACAAGGCAATTCTTGTGGAATTTTTGTCTATAGGAAAAAGTATGCAGAAAAAAGTCCCACAGGAAAAAGCCTGAAGGAGAAAGAAGACTACCCAAAGGGTATGCACCCTTTGAAGGGGATCTCACCAAGAAAAAGGGACTTTTCTCAAGACTACTGAAGGGTCACCTTCCCTTCGATAAGGTGCAAAATAAGATGTCTGAAGGAAAGGAAGCAATAGGAAGCTGAAAGAAAGAGAAAGGCCGAAGAAAGTCCAAGGGGTGATAGGCCTGAGGACATCAAAATCAAGCATGGCGAATTAGCCATTGGAAATTCAAATGTAGTGACATCTTATTTGTCTTCAGCCTTTCTCTTTCTTCCTTTCATTTTCTTTCATGCATGGCTTGTTTTCTCTAGTTTGCATTTATGAATAGACAAACTATGTGATATCTAGAAAGGTCAGTCTTATTTGTAGAAAAGAGGCACGGTCCATGCTTTCACATTAATGTTTGAACACCAAATTCAAGATCAACATGGTTCTAGTAGGCCTCTTCTAGAGGAATGACATCAGCAATAGTGACTTCCTCTTCTCAATGCTCACAAACGCACATGGGCTAGCTTGTTAAGAGCACCAAAATATTTTCAAAAGAAGCACCAAGTTCTCTTCTCTTTCTATATATTTTAAACTTCTCATTTTGAGAAGGGAATCTCTCAGCCTTAAGGCAAAGCTCTACCCAAAAAATCTCTCGAGCTTGTAAGGTAGAACTCTGCCAATTTTTTTACCTTGAATCAAGACTTAGCATTTTTACCTCCATTTGGACATGCACTCACGCATATGTCTATGTTTTCTTTTTATGTTAAGTCATTTTATTTTATTCTTTTCACAGATTGATTCTACCATGTTTAGTGCATTGTGAATAGGCTGTCGAAGTGTCTTAGAACACCTTTGATAGTTCTTCCTTCTTGTATCTCTATGGACCCTTGACCCACTAATACAAAAGAGTTTCCCACATCAGATGAAGTGTATGGGAGCTTCTTCTTGGTGAAAAGTGTATTTTTAGGCTGAGTGGGTCATCTTTTTTGGTGTATCACCTTTTTAGTTTAGGTTCTATTTTTAGCATCCTTCTCCCTTTTCATCCCCCCCTTTTTCATTTATTTGTTAGCAGTAAGAAGTCTAGTACCTAAAAGACACATCAAAGGGAGCTAGCCCTTATCCTATAAACTCTCCCCTCTAGCTTCTCTGGTCCCATAGGTGAGAGAGGAGTTTCCATTGTTGCGTGTGGAAGGCAAGAGCTCGACCTCCTACCCAGGGTGCAATTCACTACGTCAACAGTAACTACCTTGAACTTAATTAACTATTTCTCTTATCTATAAAGAGGAATAAATATGAAATATTATTTTCCCTATAATATTAATTATTTCATTTGAAAACCATGTCAAGTTTTTTAAAACACATCAACAATGAAATATCATACTCTTACTACCAAAATATTAGTACATTATACCCAACTTACATTTAGGCATTCATTTTTTAAGATCATCAACTTCACTACTCAACTTTTAGTTTTTTTCCAAACTATTCAACATAAATGAGTGGTTTAGTGCTCATATATATTATTATTTATTAGCCTCATCTTCTATTATTAATTATACATGGACAACTGAACTATTGATATTTCATATTACAATGTGTAGGGGTCAAGTAATCCACCAAAGCAAATCATTTATCTTGACCATATTGCCTGCCTATGGTATTCAATAACTAGTGGTTCATATTATTAGCTAGCTAAACATAGAACATATTTTATAAATTTAAATGAGCTACGTTGACAAATCTTTCTCATAATGGTGAATGGTCATTTATCCTTAGTGAACTAGTATAAGATAGACTACCATCTTATTATTGTTAATTTCATCTTGTCTTGTTCTAAGGGAGGAAAAATATAGGGTTAATTAATATAGAAATTAATGTAAGATAATTAATTTGAAGGTTCAAAAGGCATTTATATTCCTAACTATGTAGTATAGTGAACTACAATGCATGTGTTTATTCTCAAGGAATTAAAACATATGTGTCTAAGTATTGGTCACTTTATCATTCCAATTATAAGAGTATTCCTTTTATGTCTTAATAAATATAATGATATTAAGCTAATTATTTTATTCATAGCTATCTCTAACATTATTCCAACTAATATTCAAATTTTCTATCAATCTATCGTACTTCCTAAGAAAATGAAAAGAGGGAATTTAAATTATAATGTATGTACTTATTTGTCAAAACTCGTTTTTTTCTCAAAAAAATTCATCATGCTCATACTTTGATATTATTTATGATATTATATGGTTCCATGATCAAACTAGTAACCCACATGGTTTTTTCATTTAGTCCATAGGGTGAAACTAATAAATCCATCTCGTTGCTCTATCCTTTAGAGTTGAATCATTTTCCACCAAATTAAATTAGTTTGATTGAAAAATAATGCATTCAATAATGTATTTGATCAATCTTTTTCTTTTCCATATAAATAAGTGTGTATTACACTAAGGTAACCTAGTTTGGATGAGAACAAATGCATTTAAATAATGCTAACTAAGGATTTCCTTCAAGGCAATCTATTCATCTAGTTAATATTTTATTTTCCAAAAAATTGTATATGAATTACAATAGAGTTATTCAACCTAGATCATTATCTATACATTTTGATAGCATAGGTCAAATTGAAGCTTTAAAAATGGATAATATTTCCTCCATTGAATAAATTTATCCATAGCTTTATCTCCTTAATCATATGTCACTCCCTCCAGAACTATGTACCCTATTTGAAGAGTTTAATTCTAATTACCTCATTCTACCCTTTTTAGAGAGTCATTCTAATCAATTTATTTTCAAATTAGTTTTAGCTAAACACATTAATTTTGATATTTCATTCCATTTTATTCTCTAACTTTTAGATTGCTTGTATCTATATTATCCTTTATTCACATTTATATTTTGCAATATGTAAGGTTAGTTGTCATTTAACATTTTAGTATCCATTCATTATGCAAGATGTCAACACCTTCATCTCTTATATACATTTTATATCTTGTTTATATTTAATTTAATTTTTGAGCTGATGCATTTGTTTTTGTAGTCCACTTTACATGTTTTAAACTCTTTTCATTGCACACACGATGGTTATTTTTTCATTTATTTTCTTATAGGTCTATCAACCATATTAATTCCCTAGATGACACTTTAATTTTGCTACTCGTAGCCTAATTTTATATTTTAAAAAAATTAACTAGCTTGGATTTGATGGTGTCCTTCATTTAATTACTCTTTGTTTCAATATTTATTTTGTATTCCACTAGAATGCTTATAGAGATTAGTTTACACATTATATGTACATTTCACTTGATGGCTATGAATCCCTTGGCTTCTTTCTTTCTTATTTTAACATTTCATTTATAACTTATGATCATAAATCTCTATCTTATTACATTCAGTCACCATGATATTTTATATCTTATTCATGGGAAATGGTCATCTTATGATTATGCCACATATGCATAAGGTTATTAGGTCTGAAGAATCCAACATGACATACATTTGATTCACATAAAATTAATTTTATTACCAATTAGTTATTAGGATCCATGCTTAATGTAGATGTCCTTTGTTGAAGTTCTCACTTGTGTTGTGTCAACTTAGATGGTAATCTGATGGGATAAATTTAAACCAACCAATGCATCTCATAGTTGGTATGTTAACTCATTTGGAAACTATTTTTCCTTAACATAGACCAAACTCATCATGGTACATCTACAATATGGAGAGATTAAATAAAAACACATTAATTGATTGCTTATTCATTATAAAAATAATCAATATCTCTTCTTTTGTGATATAATATAATATCACCAAGGGATATATAATATATATCATTATAATAATCATGAATAAATGGCATAAAAATTGGTCTGACATAAATTAATATTTAACCATGTGCCTAAGCCAAGGTGAGGCTAGGCTGGGTATTGAAAGAGATAAAATGGAGAGTGAAAATTGTAGAAAATAAGTGAGAGAAGGTGGAATAGGTGATTTAAATAAGAATCAATAAGAGGATACAAAAAATATAGTAGAAATGATATTTTGTTTACTGTTATGGTTAATACATTGAATATACAAATTAGATAAACACATTAGAAGCTACAAAGCATGGAATATCATCAATAGAATGAATTTAAGCAAAAGCTTGTATTTATTTTATCTACTTATGGTGTATGATGTAGAAGCATCAAGGTTAAAATGTAAAACTACATTAACCAAAATATTATTATATTATGAAAAATTCTAATTGTTTATAGTCATGTTTATATTTACTATGAAAGTATGTTGATGTATGTAATTTTTGTTTTAATTTGATTAAGATTTTGAAGCTTTGTGGAAGATTATTTTGTAAACATTTTTATCAAACATAGGAGTTTGTAAATTGATGAGTAATTTATAAAGTTTTCTTTTTAATTTTCTATAGCTTCATATCATTGACTAAAGTTACCACACAATCTAGTCATCCTCTATAAAGTAAAAGAAATGGTGTGTTACAAAAGTACTTGGAAGAGTTGTATCTTCACCACAATAAGTATTGGGAAATTTTTCAGCTAAGTTCAGAGCATGGGATTGATTTAAATATTTTTTTATCATCATTAAACTTAATTCATATCATTCAAAATTTATATAACATTATTTCACATTTAAATCCATTTGGGAGCCTTGTAGTGATGTTCGGTATGATTCATGATAAATATGAGGCTTCTAGTAAGACTGCATGTTCATTTTAGGTTGTTATACCTATTAGGATCATGGAATTTATTTTAAGATTTTATATAATATAATTAGACTTCATTTATATCTTTAAAATTTGAATATTACTAAACATTGAATATCCATTTGGGAACCTTATAATAATGTGTAGTAAAATTCATGACAAATATGAGGTTTGTAGTAAAACCACATGTTTATTTAAGCTTTCCTATACCTATCAGTTGAACTAGGTAACTTATTAGGCCATTGAATGGTTAAGGTGATATAAAAAATATAAAAAGGTTCTAATTCTTAATTATACAACCATTTCTTATTAGGTAGGTACCATTGGAATAGATAAAGGGGATAACATATTACCTATTATAATTTATAGTGCATCAATTTATGTTATTATGTAATTACCTATTTTTATGTATTATCATCATGATTATGTTATTAATTTAATGTTATTAGTGTGTTTCTAATCACATAATGTAATTAGGTGGGTCTTGCACCTATATAAACATTTTTCTACACTCATTTTAGAATGAGATGGGTGTTTGGGATTAGATGACCATATATCACAATGATTATAGGATAGCTAAACTTACAAATATCACAATATATGAGCAATATATTTTATAATCTGATGTTGAAACACATCTAATTACAAAAAAGTCTATTTTTTTAATTATGTAAAAGATGTATTTAAATTTTATTGCATTATGTTTTTGGTTGTATAACTAAGAAGGTTGTATGGTGTAATCCATCTCTTAATTGAGACAAATAAAATATGAATGCATTATTATCCTAGTATCATCAAATTATAACTTCATCAAAATTTCTTCATGAGTATTAAACTTTTTGGTGCATGCTTTATTCAATATGTTGAGCCACTTCATTTGAATTTTTGATTCAACCTTATTTTTCATATATGTTGTTCTAATGAAAGTAATTCACCTTCAACATCTAACTATTTTTTATATTTTCAAGAGTATAACTATGTAAAACTCATCACAACCTAAGGGATACTAATAAGCTTTAATAATCTAATATGTAATTAGGGTGGTTATACCACTCATTAAGAAGATCTAATACTAAGGGCATGTATAATTTATTCCATGTAAAATAAGGGATACGAAGAATCTCTAATACTAATTTGATATGTAATTAGGATGTTTATACCATTCATTAAGACAATTTATATTATTATATATAGTTGTAAAATAATAATTATGCTTAAAATGAGATTAACATTTAATTGGAATGACTATTTAAGTGATAGCAATCAAGAATAAAATTAATAAATTAATAATTAATAAAACACACAAAAGTAACAAAAATAATAATATATATTTGGTAAACCTTTATATGGTTAAAATTATAATAATTTTGAGTTTTTAATACTTTTTCAACTAAAATTAACAAGATTACAAGATGCACACTTAGTCTGAAGCCTCCAAGAATTTTTTTCGACTACCATAAACCATCATAATGTTTATTGTTATTATATTTGATCTAAAAATTACTAATACAACCTCAATACATATCTCACACTTAATTAGAACATATACTAGAACTCTATGGATGTCAATATGAGAGTCCAATCAACATATTTATGCATAAAATGAAATATCAAAATAATTCAAAAGATGCCATAATTAACCTACATTAAAAATGTATATGTAAATTGACCAAACTTCCTAGTTTGGCTAATTATATTCGTGTATTTTTTATCGGACTATTGTATTCACTTCAATAATCCTTAAACTATCAAGTTTGTTGAGTGTGCATCATTATTTATTTATTACTAGAGGGATGAAGGGCATATTTGAGTGTTCAAACTATCCTCAAATCCTCCAAATTTCATCCAAATATAATCATCCATGTTATATAATTATTCATATTTTATTCATGGTCTTTTCCTTCCAAAGGGCATATGATTAAATATTTTTTAGTTTCTACTTAGTTTAAAAATAATAAAACATTTAGAACATAGTCAACAAAATTCTTGGTAATCTACTATGATGGAAGTATTATAAGGACATAATTTGTAATTACTCTATTATGTGATAGTTGGATGTCCTTAGACCACACATGAGGAATTATAGAAATAAAAATCATATCTAAGAGAGGGATTCACTAATAAGGATATTCCACTCAAAAATGTTGTAATGCATATCACTGATTCATTCAATGCCTAGTAAATTTATATTATAGATTTTATTCTTAGTCATATATATATATATATATATATATATATATATAAAACTAAGAATAAAATCTATAATATTTATTCTTAGTTATATATATATATATATATATATATATATATATATATATATATATATATTACTCTCCCTCTTCCATTAGATCCTCTAAATATTGTATAATTTCCTCTACCTCTTTGCATAATATCATAACACTGATAAACACTATATTCTCTCTATTATGTAGATTATCCTATGTCACTACTTCCTTGTCCTTGTCCATGTAGAAACTTCAATTTCACTCACATTTCTCCTTATTTTTATAGTAAAAATTAATATATTCCTTTAATGCATATTAATATGATTCTTCTAATATAAATTTATGTAATCATGGTTAAGGATTCCAATGAAGGATGAACTTAGACCACATACCCCAAAAAACCAATAGAAAAAATATATTGGCTTGAGTCTTAAAAAATGAAATAATTATTATTTTATTGAATTAAATGGAGGAATTAAAAATTTCACATGCTAAAATATGATTACATACATTAAAATGATGTAACACCACTCACTCTAAGATTGTGAGCTCACAAGAAAACTTACATCTAATAAAAACACAAGTAGGATGGTAGTAATAATTAGCATTTTAAGACTTCTGTTTTTAATTATTTTGGATTTAGGAGATATAAATGTGCAAAAACTATTTGAATATAAATTATATAAGATATCATTCACAAAAAATTGAATCCTAACAAATAATTGATTACACTAACTAAATATATAAAATACCAAGTGAGAGGGAACTTAGTTATTACTATAATTTACTTTGATTACTATCTCTATATAGTTTCCTTAAATGTCCTATAATATCTTTGTGAATAGTTGGATTAGGAGAGAGGTTGTGAAAATATTTTTGGATGTTGCCAACAAATCCCAAACACATGCAGGAACTAGTTCTATCTGCTATTTTTTGGAATTATTCCTAGGTATTGTTTTGATCTATTCAACTAAATATTGTTTCACCCGCCTATATAAATTATTGTTATGCATTTTTTTTACCTCAGTCTTATGTGTAAATTTTAATGTTGTTTTTATTTTCTTTAAAATTTTATACTATGTTTAAAACTAGATTTACCTATAAATATGGATTATAAATATGGATTGGGCAACCCTAACCACACCTCATTTAGTGGTTGAGTGTTTCCTACATTCAAATAATCTTAATATGGATCAAATCACATTTAGTTATCCCACCTATGTGTATGCATGATAAATAGTGTTCCACTAAAATATGATATAACTCTTTGGCTTTAGACACTTGAAAACATACAATTTTTACTTTGTGTTAGTGTTTAGACTTAGGTTTTAGGATCTCTAATGTGTGAGGTTTTAATATTTGGTAAATTTTGGATAGTGTATCAATGATGTGAAAGCCTATATATCAATGTTAAAGTGGTATTTGATGCAATTTACAAGTTATTAAGAAATTTGGCTTGTCTTGTATTTATATATTATTCATTAAAATTTTCCCCCATAACTGACATGTGAAACATACTTAGGCTGACTAAAGGGGGAGAATTAAATTTTAAAAATAGTTTTTGGAAGATGTCAGATGCTACCACAAAAAATGGACACTTTTTTTAATAATAGATATTCAACTATTTTTGGTAGTGTTTAGAAGGACAAACAAGAATCTATAATATGGTGAAAATCTACTTAGGATAATATAGTATTCTAGCAAAAAATAGGGAGATCCTAAATATGAATGCTATTGAATTAGGTTGGCCGATTAAATAGATCAAATATAGATAGATGTGAGAAAGATTAATATTATACACATATGTCATATATGTCTAGGTTGGGTCAAAACTAATGTTTTTAAATGTCTAATACCAAATTTAGGTGTCTACAGATTAGATGTTTAAAAGGTTGTAATGTGTTATAATACTTTTTTAGGTCTAAAATATCTCCTAAATTATCATACATTTGATATAAGTTTTTTCACACACTTATATCTTTCCATAATGTGTAAAACCTGATGTGAAAATGGGGTTTGAAGCATATTTGCAAAACATGTCACATTATACCATGGTGTTGATGTTGGTTTTGTGATTGACCAATAGATTATTATTTTTTTGAATTCTTGTTTTATGATGATGGTATATGTCCCAAGGCATGAGTTATCCATTGTGACTCTTCTATGTAGTCATGGTGGAATAGTAACATGTGGTGTATAGCTCAATAAAGTAATTTCAATCGAATGAAATCAACAAAACCAAAAAGTGGATATTTATAATGGTGTTATGGTAATATAAATTAATCTAATAAAAAAACATAAAAATGAGGGAAGATCAAGGTATAAAAGAGATTTTTTTGATCTCATCTTAGCTACTTTATAGTGAACTAATCATAGTCTAATATCTATTTCATAATTAAACCAATATTTTCCAAAAACTAATTAGATCACTATGATTTAAACAAATATGCCTAAGGATAAATGTTTATGATTTAATCCCTATGAGTTGGACTTTTTAAAATTAAATATTTTATAATATAGCCATTGTACATGCATATTCAAAAATTATAAAATCATAAATAAACCATAAGAATGATTAGAATAAATAAAAATATCTAATATACCCATGAAAATAGTAAAATATATTCAACTAGTGGTCACTTGCACAAATAAATTTCATTTCATTAATCTATGTGATAATGATGAGATTTTACATAGTTTCAAAGTATCCATAGGATCAAGAACATCATCAAAAATTTATTAAATTGCTTATTTTCTTTAGTCCTATTGGTGGTTTCATATATTTTTTTGAGTTTTCACAAAAAACCCTTTTTGCAAGTTTTCACAAAGAATTCCTTCCCAATTTTTTTTTTAAAATTTCAAACAATGTTTTTATAGAGTTATTTTACCCTAATTTGGTATTGTAACCCTGATAGGATAAAAACTTTAAATATATTTTAAATATTAAGATACGACATTTAAGAATTAATCTAAATGTAAAAGATTGGAATTTATTGTAATTATTTGACAAGTGATATGTACTAAATATAATAAGTATAATAAAGTGATGAGTACTTAAATTTTTTGGTTGACTATTAGACTAGGACTATATTTTAGAAGTAGAAATTAGCTAAAACTAAGCATATGATTCATCTATATTAAGAATTTTACTTCTATTATGTGTAGGGTCTATTTCATCAATTTGGTTTAGCATCATCAATTGATATTAAATTTTTCTAGTTGGTACTAATTTGTGATACATATTAGGGGCTATACCATATGATCACCTCATAAATTCTTTATATGTTTTTAATGTGTGATCTCAAACCCTGATGATGTGAGCAAATCTAAAAATTAGTCTCCTTAACTTTAAAACCCTAGGTGTAATTTTGAGGGATATAAACCTATAATAATTATGAAAGTGTAATGGGTTAAGTTGATCCCAAGTATACTTAGGAGATAAATCAATCCACACATTGTTCTCCTACCTAGTCTAATTGTGAAATTATGTTCCTTTGTTATATGTATGTAGTTAATGGTATTGATTTGATAATTTATAAAAAAATTGACTTGGATTTAGTGTTTTCAAACTTGAATTGTTATGACTCCTAGTGATATACTCATAATCTAAGAAGAATAGGGCAAATGTTCTCAATGTGCAACAATGTATATGTGTGTACTAGATAAATTCCTAGTCCCTTTTGAATGATAACTTGTTTTTTATATATACGATTCCAATTGGGAAATTTATCATACCACTACCATTATAGGAAAATGGTCTGACCATAAGTAAAGGATTAATTTTTAAAAATAGTTGTTTCTAAGAGAGTGTCATTTTTGACAACATTGGGTCAGTATCGACTAACAATACTCACTGAAAATCATGGAACTAACCTATGTATAGTTGGACTAGAATTAGGGTTTGGATATGTTTGTGTAGGATATTCAATAGTTATTATACAAAAATTGGGGTTCAATTAGATGTGAAACAACATAACTAAGGTCCAACTCATAAAATAACATGCAAGTGTGAGAGAATGGTGGATTAGGACCTTTTTTATGTGATCAAGTAATGTGTGGTAAATGTGTGTTAGGTTTATCATTTTCAAGTACATAATACCATATTTTAGTATATAAAAGAGTCAACCATATGGTCCAAACTAAAAATTTGTATTCTCAACTCTATCTACCACAATGATTTTCATTAATGAACTCTATAACTTTACTATTAATCTTTATTGGTGAACCATGCCTTGTATTTTTTTATCCACTAAAAAATTACAATGACCTTGTATTTATGAATCATGTAGTTTAGTTTTTTCATCCCTATCACTAAGTATTTAATTTAATTTTTTCCATTTTTAATTTTATTTTCTTGGTTTATATTAACAACATTGTGGCAGTTTGGATTAGTTTTTCTAGTTGTATGTGAAATTTAGATTTGGTCTTTTTTTTCTTATAAATATCAAAAATTAAATCCAATTTTAATCACAATCCTTTTTAATTTAATGTTTTATTTTTAATCACCACAAGATATGTGTAAAAAATCCATTGGCCATGGGTTATGGAATCCAAGTTCATTTTGTATTTTAGAGTGGTCTACAGATCTACTAGAATTTGAAATTCAACTTTATATAACCATGGGTCCATCTTTGGCTATGAAATTAATGTAGCCATATTAAAGATATATTTAAAATTATATATTAAAATCCATGTATCCAATTCACTTTAAATACACAGTGACCCAAAATAAAAAATAGCATGGCCTTTCATCAATAAAATCTATGATCACCTCAAAAAATTAAATAAATAAAATATTATATATTGTGATCACTCAAAATATGACATGTGGAAATCATGGACATGGGTTCATGGGGTAAAAATAGTCAACATGATCACTATGTCACTCAAATATTGTGGCATCAATAAAATAGACTCATAAAGTCCATGTGGTTAGCTTAATAAATCTCATAGTCATGGAGGTCATGTGCAATTATTTTAACAAATTATAGTTTGTGAGGTTGTGTAGAATGATATGTGGCAATTATTCATTGTTTCATATTCACAAAGTGGAAAGGTGGCCATTTAAAGGTCACGAGTTAGATGTTTAAACTCAAATAAGTATGAGGAATATGTATAACCATTGGGTTTATCAAATCTAACATATAGTCAACTAGGTAGGCAAGCTTTCAAAATTCCTAAGTTATAAAATAAATCATGAATTGTAAACTTATGTAATAAATGGTATAATTGGCTTAGAAAATATAAAGGGGTTGAAATACATTGTGAACTTTAGTATTTCAAGGACATGGAGTGACATGAACCCCAAAGTGAACCTTGGGCCTATGACAACATGAGGATCTAATATTTATGATATACTTATAGAATTGAGTGGCTAATTTAACTAGAACCTAGAAGAAGTCAATATGAAAAATAAACCTAAAAGTCTTAGTTATAATAAAATTTGACCTAGTTCATAATTTAAATTAGAAGGTCCCAATTTATGAACGGATGGGGCATGCTGCCCATAATAAATGGAATTTTTATGGGGGGGATAATGCTAAGTATTTAGAGTCCATAATATATATTTTGAATCGTAGTGAAAACTAAGTAATCATGTAAAATAAGATCAAGTTTTAAAAAAAGAATTGAATGCTAATCTCAATTTAATCAAATAATATACTAGGTTTTCACATTTTAAAGGAATCAAAGTGTCTGAAAATGATCCATTTATCTTGACACAAGGATTTTTTACAAAGTGCAAGATAAATCATTTGACTAAATATATTTATAAGAATTTTATTTTATTTTATTATTTATAGGAAATGGATTGAGGGGGAAGGATAGGTATTACTTTATTATTAGCCAATAATTTTTATCCTTAGTGGATATTTCTTGAATCACCCTCATAGGATAAAAAATTTAAAATTTTCATTAAGAATTTATTTTTATCAATTTTCATAGTCTTATTTTTATTTTTCAACAGTTGGGAACTAATATATCCAAGGTAAAAGGAAAATGAAAAAATCTAAGTCAAAAGTGATATTTCCATCATTTTTTTAATATTTAGGGAAATTTTAGTTCTATTAAAGTGAAAATATGACTATTCATTCATGTAAAAACTATGAAAATAAATTTCATTTATTTAATGAAATTATGATCTTATCAGACACGATAATTGTGTTTGCTCAAAATTTATATTTTTTTATAAACCCAAACATTTTCCCAATGTTCCCTATACTTGTGACCTTGGGCATAGTAAACCCAATTTTTTTTTTGAATCTATCTAAATTTCCATTTACTTAAATTTATTTAACTATAACTACTCAAAACAAACTATTCTAAAAAAATAGGGAAAATAAAAAAAGGAAACTAGTATAGGATAGTGAGACATAAAATAAACTATTATAATCCTAAACCTACCCTAAAATAATAATATATATCAAATTGGGAGGGGGAATTTATAATATTTGTGTGAAACACATCCAACTACCTAGTAAAATCAAGTTCTTCCTATTTAAAATTTCATTCTTATGAGAACATCCTTGTATTCATTCAAACAATGAAGCAAATTCTTCCCTTAAAATCCAAAACAATTCACATGCATGTATTTATTATTAACAAATTAATACTAATAAATTAAATCAAAATGAGCATGGATTTTGAAAATGTTCATCTCAAACTTTAGTCACATGTGAATATGAAAGTATTTTACCTAAAGGTCTATGGCCATGATGTTTGAAGCAAGAGGCCCAGTAAATACCAACTCTTCAAGATTTGGATTAAATACTATAAAGTAATATTTTTATTCATATATTTTTTTGTTTAGGATGTTATTCTCAATCTAATATTTTTGGGAATTCCACATCAAAATTTTTGGTGTCTTGAAAATTCTTGGCTTATTAGTCTTCTTTGAGAAGGAATACATCTGGATCTCCATAAAAGGGAACATAACATGCCTTAGATTTTTAAAAACATCCATGTAAAAATATATAAAAACCTACAAATGTGAACATTCCATGTTATTTTAAACTTCCTACGTTATCTCATAAATAACATTCTAATAAACTATATTGACTTTCATATAATCTTTTTGAACCAATTCCATGCAAGACAATGCATCTCCCTATTTATCCTATGATTCCTATGGTATTTAATAATTGAAATTAGAATATACTTTAGTAAAAGAATTATGTGAAGCATATTCATTTTTATTCATAGTAATTATCAACTAAACATGTGCAATGTGAACAAAATTCTGATCTAAATGATAAGTCACAAAGAAAATTAATTTTTTTCAGACCTAAGGAATGTTTCAAAAAAAAATTGAAAGAGAGTATCATCTATTATTGGGGAAATATTTGGTCCATGGGAAGGTATTTATCCAATATGACAACCTCTTCATAGATAGAAACCAATGATTTTTACTTTAACTGTTCTTACCATCAGGGATATAATGGGGTCTAAATCAATCACACACACATACCAAAAATGAAAAGTACTTAGGGTTTTTGGTTGGATGTAATTTTTGTGTGGATTATCTATAATTTTAGGTTAAAATACCTTATTGACACATTTTTATTTCTCTTGAGTGTGGCTAAATTATTGAATAAGATACATGGGTCAATCAGGTAATAAAATTATAGAATAAGTGCATCCTCTCATTCTATCTAATTTCATATTGAACTATGTGTTAGCCCTAAAAACCAGTCATACTCAAGAACATATAATGTAAATAGAAATAATTTTAAAAATTCATCCTTACATTTAACATTAAATAATCTTAGAGTATTTTTATAAATAAGTACATGATCTTTAATAGTTTTTTTAGTGTGAAACTTAGGTAATAAATTTAAATCATTTTTTGGAAACCCTACTGAGCACCAAGGATATTTATGATTGTGTCCCCAAGCCAATACAATTATTTTTTTATTTTTAGGGATTTTCAATATTTGATGGTAATATAAATAAAATTTAGACATGTGAAAATTGGTCACAATGGGTTTTATTTCTAGCAAAAAACCTTTGTTGATGCACACTTTAAGAACATGGTAAAAGGGACTAGAATTTAAGAATATGGGGTTGTATAAATCAAAATTGAGGTGTTAAGACTCAAATCTCCTATGATATATAACTTTGTTCAAGTATTTATTTTTTAACACTTAATTATCTACTATCTGAATGAGTAATAATAAATGTACCTAAATATTCTACATGTAATTGAAACTATAATCTTATTGTATTCACTTCATTTATATACATAATCTATTGATTTACACTAAAATTCACATACGTACAATAATCACAATATTTCCACCGTATCATGGTTATATCAATTAAATTTTTGTTAACCTTAATTTTTTTATCAATGATGTATATATAGTAAGTTCATCCATCAAAATATATATACAAAATTCAAAGTTACATCTTTACATTATCCAACTTCTAAATAAAGTTATAAACAATAATATATCAATAATTATTAAACACAACCACTATTATATACAATATACGAAATAATTATTTACAAGGAAATAATTACTATGTTTTGTTAAACTAATACAATAATACCATAGTAAAACATATTTTTAAAGAAACAACTCATTAAATAGACTAATATCCATTAGTAGGTCTCAAAAAATTGTTCTAATCCATTTTTAGAGAGGGAGAACATCATTTGGGTGATTTTCCTACAACCAGAGATTGATGGTTCCATACATACCTCCCCATTGGGAGTGGACCTTACCTTCCTAAAGGATCAAATAAGGAGGATTCAAGTGATCAAAACCAATTGAGAATCTTGTGAAAATGTACAATCACTACTGCATGTATCATATCCAAATAGACTCCAGGTACACACCCCTATTTGATTTAACCACCAACAAGCAAATAAACTATAAGGTATTGTGAGATGATAATGTATATAGCTATAACATTAATCTATCCAAATAATTTCTATAGTTTAATCATATTTTATAAATCTAGGTCAAGTTCACTTCTTCATACTCTCTACTACAATAGATATTCACGACAAATACACATTGTTAACTAGTGATGGTGTCTATAAATGGATTCCCTATCCTTAAATCAT